>BRDA01012285.1:4573-26861 GCA_036984385.1 Crenuchus spilurus | reverse complement strand
ACAGCTGTTAACTGAAAGCCATTCCAGGTGACTACCTCATAAAGCTGACTGAGAAAATGCCAAGAAAGCTGGCATCTAAGCAAGAGGTGCCTACTGTGAAGAGTGTAAAATATAAACATATTCTGGTTTGTTTACTTGTTTGTTTACTAAATAATTACATGTGTGTTTACTCATAGTTTAGACTTTAGTATTAATCTACAATGCAGAACATTTTTAAAACCATGAAAAACCACTGAATGTCCAGAAGGTGTGTCCAAACTTTTGACTGGTACTATAGGTTGTGACTTTGTTTCTAAAGTTCAGATGTTGGTCTCAATATTTAGTTCTAAATGCCATTTACTCACTTTTACTTTGCATCACAGCTAAGGTTGTACAACGGACTGAGATCACCACCACGTGGTGGACTGGGGTTTGATTCTCAGTTTGGGCAATCACACAAACTATACCAATAAGAGTCCTTGGGTAAGACTCCTAATGCTTCATTCACCTACAAATGTAACATGATTGTAATTGTAAGTCACGCTAGATAAGAGTGTCTGCCAAGCGCATGAATGTAAATGTAAATGTAAATTACAGCTTCACAATCAAGCACTTGTAATTATTAGCAGTGCTATGACTGCATACATTACACTGCCTTATTTATATTCATGTTAAATGTCTTGAGAGCAAAAAGAGAAATAGCTATTGTTATACACTATTGTACTAAAATACACAAATCACAATCAACCATAATATTAACCCTTTTGTTTAGGTCCTAGTGTTGTATAACTAGGTTTTGCACACTGAACATGCACTGTTTTGTGCATCACTGTAGTCAAATGCTCACTTCATCATGTTCGTTTATCACTTTACTGAAGAATTCAATGCTCAATCTGCTGCACAGTGTATCTATAGATATTTTGAGGATGATAAGAAATCAGGTTACAGCCATGAAATGGCTTTTTTTCTAGAACAGAAACTGTTGTATATTTAAAAAATAAATAAATAAAAAATAAATAAAAAAAATTAAAAAAACCTATTGAAAATGGGTCTACATAACAAAAAAATATTGTGTGCTAAAAGTTAAACAAAATTTTTAGAAATCATTTTAGTTAAGATTCTTTAATAGAAGCAAGCAAATAAACACACACATTCAGTTATAGTATACAGTGGAATCTCGGTTTATGATTATTAATCCGTTCCAAAGTGCCCGATAACAGAAACAAACGATAACTGAAGCCATATTTCCAATAAAAAAATAATGTAAATCCAATTAATCTGTTCCAAAATATGAACAAAAATAAATTTTTATATAGAATAACTATAGTTTTACATACAGAACACAATGAGAAATAAATATAAAAGACTAATGAAATGGATAAATGAACATTTAACATCACTCTTACAGGTTTACGGTCTGTTTTAGAGAGTGCTGGTGTGGTCCAGCCGCAGCCTTTGTTTTGTACACCATTTTCAGGTGGTAGTGCTGCGCCGTCGCTTTAGTGTGATGTATTTTAGTATGTTTTGAGTGGTATCAATGAGAAACAAAGCCAGAATGAACGACAAACGCGTGTGTGACTGATTAATGTGTGGGTGGATGCTTTTTTTGTGCCAAATCAGCTGTGAGTCACGTGGGCAAACGGACATAAAATCAGGCGGATGAATGATAACTAGGACAAATCCCTCCCCTCAAAAGTAAATAAATAAATAAATAAACAATAACCAAATTGTATGATAATCAGAACAAACAATAACCGAGGTTCCACTGTATTCATCAACATAATGACCTAAAGACCAAGACCTGGCTATAATAAAGTTTTAGTTTCCCAAAGAAATCATTACTAAAAGTTCATTAAAAGTATTTTTATTTCCTAAAAACCCTTTATGAGTATTGTATTTATGAGGAATGATCAGAATGTAGAGCTTCTTTAAAACTGTAAAATTTATAAAAATTTCTACACTAATTTTATTTTAATACTTTTAATTATTTCCTGGTCCACGAAAAGAGGCATAATTTTACACAATCTTGGGACAGCATAAATTGACTCTGGATATCATTTCTTTCTGATTATTTGTTTACCAATAAACAATAAGTAAATGTCATGTCTTTGTCTAATTGCAGCTAGAAGTTCACTAATCAGTTTTTATGACCAATTTTTTTAGTTTTTTTTTTTTTACTTTTTATTATGAGATAAATGAACATGTTATGTGTGTACATTTGGGTTAGTATGTATTTAGAAGTCTATAAAAGATGATAAGATATTTAAATTCAGTAATTATGTCACATCTGCAGTAATGTAGAAGGAATATATGGAAATGAGTTGTGTAAAAGGACAGCTGAAGCAAAAATGGATAGAAGGTGTTAAAATGAAGCCGTTCCTTTCTTCCACAAACGTGCTAATTTATCATAATTAACAAATGGCTTTAAAAGGCTGGGTTTTCTTGCTGTGAAAAATGTCAACAGACAAACACATTCAGCATCTGAACAAAGAGCCCAGGCAGCAATAATAAGTGAAAATTGCGTCTATGAAGTTAAAATCAAAAAAAGAGAAAAAGGCTTTTCATGTGGGAAGATGTCCGGTCATAAATCTGCTGAATTTGGCCCCTGGGGAACCGGCTCCAGTGATCTGGTCCAGCAGTGCACAGAAGACCAAAACCACAGAATAATGAAATCTGGGCTCCACTCATCTCTATCTACTCATCCTTTTCAAAGAGCAGAAGAAGAAGAAGAAGAAAAAAAAGAGTCATTAACAGAAATAAAAGCGAGCAGTTGACTAGTCTGGAAAATATGAAAGCGTCCAAATAATTCAGTCACTTTAGTGAAGCATCAGAGAGTCAGAAGAAAGACGTGGCACGCCATTTCACAGCTATCTACTGAGAATTCTGGTTTGTGTCATCCCTCATTCATGCCATGAGCATTTCATACCAGTAAACAAGGTTCAAGAGGGGATTGTCCAACGCTAAAAAAATGCACACAAAGGCGCCTAAAGGGGGGAAAGTCTAGCGCAAAAGCTTTTACAGGAAAAACCAAGAGTGATTCACCTCCAATCAGTAATGTGTAATGAGTCAAAAAGAGCGACCTGCGCTAAAACAAGAGGCCCGAGCAAGCCCGGAGCTGTAAACTCATTTTCCGAAGCCGGCATCCGAGGCAGACCTCAAGAAGCGCTCCGAGCACGCACGATAAATCTGACGTGAAATCATAATCATAAAAGCAATTAGCTGACCCTGCGCCACTCGTCCTTGGACATGACAGTGAGAATTCATACAGAGTCCTCCAAGGATGCTACAGCGAGAGGGTGGGGAGGGTGGAGGGAGTGCAACACAGCAACAATAAAGCAGCAGGCCCTTCCTGTGTCATTAACCACAAACTCCAACAGCTCAGGACGTGCAAGTGCCACTCTCCACAACACATCATTACACTGAGCTCCCTCCTCTCACACTGCCAAAGCTTCGGTCAACAAGCCCTCGCCCTGACATCTGTCTTAAATATGGACCGATCCGCAGTCTGTCGCCTGTTAAGGACACAACACAGTTAAACCTGACTGCCTCGCAGTGCTGACATCAACAAACTTTATATCTATACACTATATGGACAAAAGTACTGGGATACCCGCTCATTCATAGTTTTTTGCCCCCAAAATCAAGGGTATTAAAGTAAAGAGTGTATCATACTTTTGTTGGAGTAACTGTTCAGGCCTTTCAGTGACAAGATCGTTAGTGCCAACTCATCCCAAAATCCAGAGAACACAGCTCAAAAGTGGTGGGCTTTATACCCATCCAGCCCACGCCTAGCATTAGACATGGTCCTATTGTTTTGGCAATACTTCTCTACATGGACTAGACAAGCTTTGTGTGCATTTGTACACCTGTATCAGCTGAAAACATTCATTAGAAGGAGCGTTCACAAACATTTCGACACGTGCATCACATTTACATTACTAATCAGTCAAGACATGTTTACTTTTTTTAGTTCAGAACTGGAGCTACAAGGCTAACATTGCTAACAAACACTGAAACTCAATAGTCACGTAAACAACCCCGTCATTTCTGTCACAATACATCAGCATCTCTTAACCCAGTCAAACCACATCCAGGTCAAAGTATCTCAGACGTCTCCATCTGGTTTAGGACACAGTGAGCTGTAACACAAATATATGGTGAACATCACTAACGTTTATCAGTAGCAGTGAGGTTTTATTAATTTATTAGTTCACAATAAGTCACACTGTGTCCTAAAACACACCGACTAGACTGTGAGACCTTAATAACATGTGCATACAGGCTGAGATAAGTGTTGGTGCTGTAAAGTGACTGAAATGAACTGGATTATTTGGGTTATTATTGAGTTTCAGTGTCTGTTAGCAATGTTAGCCCTGTAGCTCCAGTTCTAAACTAAACTACTGTACACAGAGACCTCCCGTACGTACATATGTATGTAGCCAGACACTTTATGTACAAAACACAACAGAAAAAACACTGAAACTCACAGTAACAGGTAGAGCTGGGCGATATGGCCAAAAATGTTATCACGATACATTTTTCTATATTGATCAATCTCGATAATTATCACGATATTACATTTTCTAACAGTTTTAAACATCTTTCTAAAAACATCAGACTAAATACATGAAATGTTACTATTTAAAATATTAAAATGTTTATTGCCAGAACATAATATTGTAGTATCCGGCTCGACGCGTTGAAAGGATGGATGAGAAAGACGTTTACAGTCATCATTTTATTGTTGAAACTTACAGTGATTGTTGTCGGCCGCAGCCACTCCAAAATAACAACAGGCTAGAGAGCCAAGCTAACAGGCTAATGCTAGCACTCGGGCTGACACACACACGCACACAGCGACCTCGTGCTCTCTCACCCGGCCCAACTACGCTCTCAGCCAATCACAGCTTGTCTTAAACACTACAGTGCGTTTTGGCGGTACTGGTGAGGAGGAGCTAATAAGCAGCAGTATTAGACTTCTGAACTCGCTGTCAAGCTGCTTAGATGTGAAATGGAAACGAACGTTAATGTTTATCAAATTCTATTATCCCGGCTTATCATCGTCATCGAGGGGAAAATTATTGTTTTATCGCCCAGCACTACTAACAGGTTTTTCCACAGTAACAGGAAACAATGCTATTGTGAAATAATGTTACAGATAATCTGTTACTAAGCATATTTCAATAGTGGTGTTATATGACATACAGAGAACTTGTAATGCTTTCTTTTATTGCAAAATCTACAAAAACAAATGAATAATACAATGGCACACAAATTACCATCAAAAGTACCTTTTAAGGCAACTAATCCCAACACTTCAACTGTATCTCAGTATGCGTTATAAGAAGCTGGGCTGAACTTTTCACAGCCTCCTAGTGACCATTATACCAATAATTGTGCAATTTCCAAGACATCTGAACTCTCATGCCAACCATAAATGCCATATTACTGCAGTCTGGCCCAATAATGAATTACAACCACAGTTAGAGAAAGTAGAGAACAAAAAGGTGGGGAAAAGTCTAAATTGCTGCAAAGCTCCACCAAAAGTAGCTGTGTTGGTACTTCAAATTTATTACCCGTTACCCTCTCTGAAATTCTAAATTATGCACTTTCAGGATTCATTATCAGAATTCCCAGAAGTGACCCATTCCTGCACTTCCCGCAAATGTTCATTCAGAGCAACCACTGAACAACCTTAACAGAACATGGCCAGAAGTCCCATTCAGTTCAATGAATTCAGTTGAAATTTGCTAAATAAATGTTTCCAGTTAAACCCTTTAACATCCTCACCGAGAAAGAAGAAACTGATTTATTATTTTTTGGCAGGGTGTTTTTTTTTAAAAGCCCCAACAGTTTTTTTAAATACACCCTTTAAACATACAATGAGAGCACTTGATGCTAAAATTGGAACTAATACAATAACATGATAATTTTGTTTACTTTTTAAATATCACACTCATCTGTGCTTTGGTGCAACAGCACTAAAAGTTTTCAGTATTTTATCCAATTTATTCCTTGTGGTATGGCTACGAAGCATTGCTGGCATTCAGACAGCAAAATATTACATTTGTAGTGACCTGTAGTGGATGTTTTTTTAGCCTAGCATACTTCTACCAATCGGTAGAGATGGTACAATCACACTGTGTTAAGTTCAACACCTTCAGTAAGTGACTTAATAGTGACTATAGTGATTTAAATGTGCTCTACCAAATGGTTGAGCAGAATGTTAAAGGTTTAAAATGCTGGAAGTGTTGTTCTTGTAGCCAATGGTGAAGTGAAACTGAATAATTATTACATGCAAGTAATTTTTCTGTTAGCCTGAGGTTGCGAAAAAGTATCATTTTTCAAGTCTCTTTGGACAAAGTAAACAGGTCACTAGAAAATTTGGTAGGAATGTTCTCCCAAAAAATTCTCTTACACAATTTTAAACTCCTCACAAATAGGGTTGATCAATCTAGACATGGATTTAGAAACATGCTAGCACAAATCTGATGCTATTAATTAAATAGTGTTCCCAAGTAAGCTCCAATTAAAAATATAACATTCCAAATTTTCCATAAACAAAAAATTACATTTTCACGTCGAGTTGAATTTAATTTTGACAAATGGGATCGTTACATACATGGGCATAAGTTTAACAGCCACTACTGCATGCATTTGTGGGCGGAGCATAGATAAGCCAATTGAAAATGAATAAAATCAAAGGAAATCTAAACACTTTCTCAAAAATATTTCAGCTTTTCTAGTAACTCGAAGCATTTATCCTCTGCCCATCCTTATCAGATCCAAATACTGTGCTCCACAAGTCCCCACTGAACTGGAAGCTCATTTTCAAAACTAACATATGAGCAACAGATGTCTACCATAACTGGAGGGCAAAGGGTGACGGCAAAGTGGGAGGAAAAGGGAGAAACGAGGAGAAAAAAAAAAAAAGTGAGAAGCCACCAATCCGCCACCAATCCACCTCACCCTAAGGCCAGTGCCACTGGCTATAATGTTAATGTTGGCATCTTGTCAGACTGCCCCCGATTTCTGAGCTTTGTGGGATTTTTTTTCCTCCCAACATGGTGGTGATAGCAGAGGGGCTCCGGAAATTCGGAGACTGCTGAGCCAAAACAGATCACTTCAAAGCGCCTTATTTAACGCTCACTAAATTTTTCATCACAGTCGCTTAATATCCTGGGGAAGGGGAGCTTTTGAAGTCGCAGCGAGACCGGCATGTTCTTCTGACAACTTTTTCTTTTTTTCCCCTCCTCCTTTTTACCTCCTCCCTTGGCTTCTGCATCCCTGGCTCTTTCAACAGGAGGCCAGTGATATTTGGGGCACACAGAGCAACCCCAGCGGGCAGGGCAAAGCCAGAGAGTCTGCAGCGTAACACTATTTCAGCATACAGGATGGTCATCAACAGAAATACATCCTCACAGGGAGATTAAATCAAGCTATGGCACAAAATAAACAACAGCCAAATAAAGGAAAGATTCATCAATGAGAGCAACGAATACACCAGAGAACCATAAGACTAAATTGTAACATGTTACATTTGATATTGTGTGTTGTGTATTGTAACTACAGTGGTAACCCTACTTACGAGCATCCCTACTAACGAGTATTCCAGGTAATGAGTCGAGATCTCGGAATATTTTTGTTCCAGGTAACGACTAAAATTCCAAGTAACGAGTAGCGTAAATTAGTACAAGTATGCCAACCACTAGGGGCGCGGCGGTCGTAGCATCCCCTAGATGCTAGCGTAGAAGAAGAGGTCAGTCAATACCTTTGACTGCTGTCCAGTGAAAGTGAAAGTGCTAGTGAAAGCGACACAAAGACAGCAAAAGGTAGTGAACAAGAAAGTTAGATACATTTTACTTTTACTTTTCATATGATAAGTGTAACCATGCCATACACGTACGCCCGTCCTCCTGTCCTCCTTAGCCACCAGCCTACACGAGCACCGTCGTCGTCTCGTTTATGTTTTAAAAACCCATATAAACACATTATTTACATATTAAAGTATACTGTATATTGGCCGGCTGATTAAACTCGTAAGTAGGGTTACCACTGTATACTGTACAATGAGTGCTAATACAGCTGAACCTCAGTTATTGTTTACCCTGGTTATTGAACAATTCATTCATCAACTTTTTTGGGGGGAAATTGTGTCCCAGTTATCATTCATCTGCCCGGTTTTCATTGGTGTGCCCATGTGACTCGCAGCTAATTCCATGAAAACAAAGCACCCACCCATGCGTTCCTCATTCATTCTGACTTTGTTTCTCATTGATAATGCTCAAAACAATACACGTCACACTAAATCAATGGCACACAACACTACTGCCTGAAAACGGGTGTGAACAATAGAGGCAGCGAACAGATGTACAAAAAGGCTGCCAGCTGGACCAAACCGGCACTCTCTAAAACAGAGCGTGAACCTATAAGAGTGATGTTAAATGTTCATTTATCCGTTTCATTAGTCTTTTTATTTTTCGTTGTGTCATGTATATAAAGCTATAGTTATTCTATATAAAATGTATTTTTATATAAAATATGTGCATTTATATTTATTATTATTTTATATTATTTTATATTTTGGAGCATCTAGAACAGATTAATTCGATTTAAATCATTTCTTATTGGAAATTTTGATTTTCAGAATTATAAACTCTGCTTCCATGTTGATGAAAGCCTTTTTTGTTACTAATATGCATATCTAACAAAAATATATTTTTTTTATTGAGTTTAATATTTGGTCCAATGAAATTGACTGGTACCACATGATCGGTAGAAATGTGGACCACATGTTGAGGAAATCAAATGTGCTTTCTCAAAGTCAAACTCCTGTGTATGAAAGCACATTAGTGAATTATTTATGCACTTTCACTTCACTTTTTAGTGCTTTTCTTATTTTATACAATTCTAATTTTTAATCATGTTCTTTTAATGTAAGCTGTGAGTATTTTACACCACAAATATCAAATATATGGTAAATGATTATTGATCATCAGTGTTTTTGATTACTAATAATCAGTATCAGTAGTGGGGGGGGCAGAGAGGGGGCAAAAAAGAAGAACGATCCCCTAGTTTATATACATACTGCTAATTATTATTCAGTTCTCACTCTAACAGATTAAAGACTGATTTTCCATAAGGTGAGGGTAAAGAATGCAAAGAGGAAAAGGAGGGAGAGAGAGAGAGACAGAGACAGAGAGAGAGAGAGAGAGAGAGAGCTGGATGGGGATGCCAGCCCCCTGGAGGCAAGCTTCATTCAGGCTTGACTGGGGCTGGTGGTGGGTTTGATTGACAGCTCGGAGCGGAGCACAGGTCTAAACCTGCTGCAGCTCAGACGGCCGAGGCTGCCTGCCACAGAGGAGTGAGGGCCGCCCATCCGGCGAGGTGAGTCAGAACCTGTTAGCATGAGTGCTGTCCCCAGACTGACACCCCGGCACACCCGCCCAGAGCCGGCCTCGACTCCCTCCAACCCTGCCACCAGTCCCCTTCCTCTCATCCACATCAAATCCTTTCAGACACAGATTTCAATTATTCACCTCATCCAAATAATGCCTTGTGACATGAATTATCCAGCACTGTAATAATCCACTTAACTGGGAAAGAGCAGCTCATCAAAAAGAGAAAAGGAGGGGGAAAAAGCGACTTGTCGACCGGTTAGGAGACCCGAGGAGCCTTAATAATCCACATTTTTTCCGCTTTTGAGGAGAGCGCTTTGAGCTCGGGTTTGAGATCATATATGCCGTGAAATCACATTAAACAAAAAGGAACAATTCAAAAAACTCATCATCCGGAGGTCACAAACATGCCACAGGCAAGCATGACAGTAACAAAGGCACCAATTCTGCCTTTTAAACGACATATAACACAGTTAATAAGCTTAAGTTTAATAACTTCTGGATCTACAATGAGACTGACTGTGTTTATGGAATAAAGATCATCTCAAGCATGTCAAGTGATACGTTTTACTCCTTTATGAGCAACGTGTTAAAACGTTAATATTGTTATTCATCTGTTATTAACAGCACAGTGGTCACATTCTATTTAAATGGCTTCTTGTCTGACTAAAATCAGTCAGTTTTCTATGACAATCACTAAAAAAAAAAAAACAGCTAAACTGTGAAGCTCAATTCTACTTAAAGATATTTAGCATCTGAACTGAAATTTATTTAAACAGTAAACATCACAAAGTGTTATAATTGACCCCTGGACATCACCCAATTTAGCCACGCCCCCCTGGCAAAATCCTGACATGCCAAGAGCTTTTTGCCCAGACCTAAGGCTCTTATTAACCAAACACTGTACTTTACAAACATCTTACTGTGAGCCAAGTACCATAATTAACATCTTTACAATCTGCTGCAAATGCTCATATACAGTTCGGTTATCATTTGGTCATTGGACATTTCGGTTATCGTCAACTTTTTTTTCCTGGGAAATTTTGTCCCGGTTATAGTTCATCCGCCTTTTTATTTAGTTGCCGTGCCTACACGACTCACCGCTAATTCCACGAAAAAGCATCCATGCACACATTCGACACTTATTCTGATGTTGATAACTCTCAAAACAAACAAACACGTCACACTAAAGCGAAAAAAAAAACGAGTGTGAAAACCACACCAGCACTCTCTAAAACAGAGCGTAAACCTCATTCATTCTGGCTTTGTTTCTCATTGGTAACGCTAAAAACAAACTAAAACTCATCACACCAAAGCGATGGCGTAAAGTGCTACCACCTGGAAACAGGTGCAAAAACAAATAGCGACCGAGAACCCCGAGAACAGGTGTACAAGACAAAGGCTGCAGCTGGACCACACCAGTACTCTCTAAAACTCGTAAACCTGTAAGAGTAATGTTAAATGTTCATTTATCCATTTCATTAGTCTTTTGTGTTTATTTCTCATTGTGTTCTGTATGTAAAACTACAGTTATTCTATATCAAATTTACTTTTTAAAATATTTTGGAGTGTCTGGAACAGATTAATTAGATTTACATTATTTCGTATGGGAGATATTGCTTCAGTTATCATATATTTTGGTTGTAATCAGGCACAGATTAGTGACGAAAACCGAAGTTCCACTGTATCTTATCAGATTTTTCTTATCAGACTTCTCTTTGATATTTGAGTTGGTATCCTTATCTGCTCTGTTTAGTGTTACATCAGACATGTGTGCTCATCACAGGATGAGTAGAGTTAATGTAACTTCAAATAAGTAACTTCAACAGAATATACAAGTATCTTCCCTACCCTGTACTGAAGACGTGCCCTTGATGGTGCCACCCGAGGCACAAGAAACCTATAGCCCCAGTGGCTTATAGCTTTATTTTCAGAGAATGAGATAAACTGAGTGAGGGTAGATTTGAAATCCGGAAAAAAGCCTTACCAGCGCTTCCCGCAGTGGAGCATCTTCTCTGCCAGGAGGTCCACTCTGCAAAATCAACAGCAGAATAGTATTACAGCTCCACCTAGAGGCATTCACTACACAACACAGCTCAGTAGCCTTTTCAATAATACAGGCATACAGCACCATGTCAAAAATTACAAAATCAACAAAAAGCTCATTTGTGTTCACAGTTCAATTAAAAAAGGGAAATTCTGTCTTTGAAGCCAGAAATCCAAAATTAGGATATTTTGAGTAAATTACTATTCAAACAGTATCAACATTAAAACATTTACCTTGAATTACACATTTAACACAAATTAAGTCATTATTTTCTCATTTTTATATTACTTTAATACAGATTTATATATTTAGGCTGATGCTCAAGCTTCCGAACAAAAAGTGGAATTATGCCATTTCTAAATCCAGCAAATTTAAAGTCTTAACGAATGTCTTACAAGCAGGAAACAAACTTTACACACACAACTCAGAACTGTGACCTTTATCACTTCATCAGGTTGCAAAATAATTACCACAGGCCAACAAACTCAGGTTCAAAGTTCACACACTTTTCCAGCACCTCACAGCAGTGATGCAAAACATCAAACGTCTTACTAATGTTTGTAACACAATGATTAATTCCATTTTAACACATTAAAAACCACAATTGTGTTTGGAAATAGCAGAAGGTTGAGAAAATACATGAAACGCCACAAGTTTTATGTTTCAAAATGTGTCACCTGTCTTAACAGTAGACGTCTCACAAATGAGGCCCAAATTTACGCTCCGTAATAACGTAATAAGTGACCTATTCAGTCTGATAGCTACGGAGTTTGTTGTGAAGGAAATACAGCTACAATTCCAAGTGTTTTCAAACAATTTACCAAAAACTCTCAAACCTGGAAAATACTAAAAAATTCAAGCAGTTTCAAGAATAGTTCTATTTACTTTTAGTAGAAAACTAAACCACAGACATTTGATTACGTTTGTAACCAAGCGGCTGTTTGATTTTCGATTTTCAGGGAAGACCAAAACACAGCATGCTAACTAACCGTGTTTAACTGCAAAGCACATAAATATTTTTATATTAAGTGCAAAACAGAACTATAAAAAGTGTAAAAGAGAAGACGAACATAGAAAAAGACTTTATTTCAGACATGCTAAGAGCGGCTGTGATGATGGCAGGTTCAGTAGCTGAAGAATGTGCACGGATTGCAAAATAATTATTACCACAAGCCAAAAAAATGGAGTTACATTTTTGGACCTATACATAAAAATCCAGATTATTTATTATTTTATAACATATTTATTAAATTATTTATAATAATTTTATTATATTGTTATTATTTATTAATCCAGATTATTATTATTTAGACCAATAATTACTCACACAACTGCTGTTGGAACCCAACTGTGTACCTAAAATGGTAACTTCAGTTCAGAGAAGCAAAAACATGCTATTAATGTAAATTGAATTAACTGAATTTAATTAACTGAAGTCATCCAGACTCTGAGTGAACACATAAGGAATCATGTAGTAAACTTAAAAGTGATAAACAAACCAAGACATGTTTTAGATTCTTCAAAGTAGACACACAACTGATGTCTCAAACACATTAAAGGGCAAGAAATGCAAGTCATGAACTCTTGACAAGACAGAGCTGTTAACTGAAAGCCATTCCAGGTGACTACCTCATAAAGCTGACTGAGAAAATGCCAAGAAAGCTGCATCTAAGCAAGAGGTGCCTACTGTGAAGAATGTCAAATATAAACATATTCTGGTTTGTTTACTTGTTTGTTTACTAAATAATTACAGATGTGTTTACTCATAGTTTAGATGACTTTAGTATTAATCTACACTGAAAAACCACTGAATGTCCAGATGGTGTGTCCAACCTTGTGTTTTTAAACAAAACTTTTAAAAATAAGTAGTAGTTCTGGTCTAAAAGACATGACATTTCCCTTTATAAAGGCTGGCATATCGCTTTCTTGCACGTTTTTGATTGGATTAACCCTCCCTCAAACCTTCCCAACATCATCAAAGATGAAAGGAAAAGGGAGAAGATGACTGCTAAAGATCAGCTGCCAGATCCAAACTGAACACAGGATGCAGTGAACTAGAACACTAATATTATTAAGTTAACAATAAAACGGAGCAACGGTAATTTGTCCATTGTTTCCACTGTCAGTGATCCATGCCTGTCCGAAGGGCTTAATCAGGTAATAAAATCCAGCAGCCGCTGCCAAAAGAAAAGCACAGCAGACATCCAAATAACATCTCAGGACGGTAAATCTCAGGTGAACTGATTACACGCTTCCTAATGCAGCCTCGTCATGTTACTCAGTCTCTCTGAACAGAACTCGGTGCTTTACTGGCCTTTAGCTTTAGTCTGCACTCAAAAAACGTGACACGCTGCATCCAGATCAGTCATATCACTGACAAAATTAACACCTGTGGATAAGCAGTCAGAACAATACAAATAAAAACTATTTTAATACAAAACGATGTAAATGTACTCTTTTAAGGTGAATTAGTTGAGTTTAATGATCTGTAAAACATGCAGATCATCATTTAAAAAGTATAATTTAATCAATATCACCATCACAACTGTACTGTGTGTCTAACCCTACAGTATGTTTTAGAGAACTCGCATGTGCTAAGCATCAGTGATCTTATGCTCCTTTCCTCAACCTCCCATTACTCGGCAAATTCAAAACAAAATAATAATAATAATAATAATAATAGTAATAATAATAATAATAATAATAATAAATAATAGTAATAATAATAGTAAAAATAATAATAAATAATAGTAAAAATAATAATAATAATAATAGTAATAATTAGAGATAGACCGATCGGCGTTTTTGAGGCCGATTTCGATTTCCGATCCCTTTTCAGCGCGATACCGATCGAGGGCGGGGCTATATGCCATGCAAATCTAGGAGCAGTTGTTGGCACAAGCAACACGAAATATGGTCGAAACTGTTTATTGCCGTTAATAATAAACTCATGTGAACATCACATCTATAAAAACATTAGCAGTAAATGACCTAAATCATACAAATACAGCCAATATTGCAGTCATTAAATTTAGATTATTAATAAATTTAGAACGAAAAATACAGTAAATGAAATAAATACAGGCAAAATTTCTGCCATTAAATGCAGATCCATGGTTATTTTACAACGAAAAAACTGCAACCATTAAGTGTATAATTATTTTAAAATCAAATTTAAATTAAAGTAAATTAAAAGGTCAGTACTAAAATCATTAAAGCTAGACCTTTATTTTAAAAATGGTAAATTAAACAAATACAGACAATACTGCAATTCTAATCATTAAACCTGCATTAATGATTATCAAACGAAAAAAATACATTATCAAAGTCAAAGTGCACCTAAAACATAGACCCTTGTTTTAAAACGAAAGCTGCAACCATTCAATGTAGATCTTGAATTATTATTATTATTACGAAAAATAGTAAGTTAGATATCTGTGCTAGCTCTGCTGTTTGCTGGTACACACTGTATTCAGCCGCGTGGTGTACTCGTGTCGTATCAGATTAGTAGTATTAAATGTCTTTGTCTTGGTTCCTCCTCGAGGGACGTTGACTTTACAAATTTTACAAATTGCCTTGGATATGTTTTTTTTCACACAAGGTAAAAAACTGAAGACTGACGACATTCTGTATATCCGCACATGCAGCTGAACACAGTAAGCAGGTTCTTTAGCCACTCGCGACTCCTTCTGTTTTAGTCTGTTTGTCGAAAAAAGGGTATGTATTTCCCTCTAGTGGTTCAGCTAGGAATTGCAGAGACATGACAGGATGTGGTTCACGGAGGGCTCCTCTTCCTTGATGAAACGCTAGCTGGAAATACAGAAATCTTGAGATCGGCTAAATTTCAAAAGATATCGGCCGATCGCATATTTTGATTAAAAATCGGCCGATACCGATACATAGCCGATCGATCGTTCCATCTCTAGTAATAATAATAATAATAATAATAATAATAATAATAGTACAAATAATAAATAATAGTTAAAAAAAATTATAATAATAATAGCAATAATAATAAATAATAATAATAACAGTAATAATAATAATAAACACCATTGTTGATGTACTCTACTTCTCAAAAGAAGAACTTCAGGAGTTGGTGGGTCACACTGAGAAAGATGCAAACATGCAGATCAACGCAGCTAAAACAAAAGTGATGACAATCACTGAAGATCACAGTGAAGAAAGAAGTCTGGAGCAAGTAGACTCTTTCACATATTTGGGATGCAGAGTAACAAAAGCTGCAGACTGTGCCAGTGAAGTGAAGACAAGAATGGCCATGGGCATGTTGGTGATGGTCAAATTGACAAAGATGTGGAAAAGCAAGTCAATTAGCACCAACACCAAACTAAGACTGATGAAAGCCTTGGTCTGACCAGTAGCTACATATGGATGTGAAGCCTGGACACTGAAGAAAGAGGAAGAAAGACGTATTCAGGCTTTTGAGAACAAGTGCATCAGGAAGTTGCTGAAGATCTCATGGATGAAGATGATGACCACTGAGCAAGTCTATGAGACACCAGAACAGAAAAGGAGTTACTGATGCACGTTAAATCCCGCAAGTTATGTTACTTCAGTTCTTCATGTGATGAAGACTTCATGTGGGACTTCTGGAGAAAGACCATTAATGACCTGGATGGATAACATCAAGACATGGACTGGATTATCAGGTGCTAGCCTGCTACAAGCAGCAAGAGATGGGGCATTGTAGAGAAGTGATGACATGATGTAGTACACCTACCTAACCACTAGTGGGCGATTTGTTTTCTATCTTAAAAGTACATGATCGTCAATGGAGCCAATACAACTTCAAAAACATTAATTACATCACAATATGATCTTGTCATGTTCACCAACTAAAGGTACTGACGACGTACCACCCCAGTGATGGTCAAGTTCACTTTTAATGCCTCAGAAGTGAACAAACATTTTACTCTCTGGTTTTGTATAACAATTGTATTATATTACACGCTAATTAATCATCAGTCACACTATATGTATTGTTTTGAACGCCAGTCGCAGTAACTTTACCCGATACGTCTACTATAAGGAGAACAGAGCAAAGGGCCTTCTTCACTTTCATTCACTTGTTGGATTTCAGTCATGAACCTGAAAATTAGCCAGCGATGTAACAAAACCCTGAAAGCTGATTCTGCTATGATAGCACACCAACAAATGGAAGCTCAAATACAATATAAATGAACAAAAACGGAGATAATAAGAAAAAACAGAATTCACTTCATAGATCATAAGAAATAAGATAAAACGCAACAGCAACATTGATAAAGAAAAGTCTGGGTGCGGTCTTAACACGCAAACCAAAACCACAAATCACGTAGTTCAAAGACAAAACACATTTTGCTTATATTGTTTTCCGTGCGGTTAGAAGTCAGTAAATGAACAACAGAGAACAGCAAAGACAGCAAAAGAGAAACACCGTCACGTTCAGCACCACTGCAGCCAGACTGAACTGGCTGAACTGTCTGCAATCTTCACGTTACTCCCCCTCCGCACCCTGATTGGTCCAGCTGTCAGAGATTACAGAGTAAAATATTGGATGGTTTTATGCCATAAAAACCCATGTTCCATTAATCTACACGTTTGTGGGTGAATTTAAATGTACAAAAAGTAAACAAAAGTAAAAAAAACCAGCAGGCAGTTCATACTGTACATCACTTTCATTTTAAGATTTGGTTCACTTTACTGTGTTAATGTACAGCAATGAGACAGAGCTGGGTGGGCGGGGTGAGTCACGTCAGCCTTGTGATTGGTAAGGTAAAGCTTATGGAAGATTTACTCACTATTCAGACAGCTCATTTTACATGAAAATAGTTAAATAGTGGACATTTATTAAACACTGGTTAGGTTTTTATACTTTGTGTGTATTATGGGCATAGAGAAACAGGAAAAAAACAACAAACAAATTCAGGTTCCCTGGGTTTTATTGGAAAAATAACTGGAGGTCTAAGTCACAGTTGTAATCAAGCTGATGTACATTTAAATATATCAAAATGAAACTTATGTATTACTACTGTTAGGTCAAATTGGAAAAAAAACTATGAACCTAACCCCAAAAAATCATGATGATCTTTGCGTTTGAACTTGTAATATAATATTATATATACACACACACATACATATATATATATATATATATATATATATATAAAATATATAAATAATGATGCAATGTCATCAGTTTCCCATAATTTTGACCAGCAGCTTAAAAGAAATACTGATGACTCATATTGAAACTAAGTTTGTGCAGCATGTACACAAGTGCTTGGAAAAATACTGCAATATCTTACATTGTAATACTGTTTTGCTCTTTTTGGAAATATCTACAGTCATATCAGAGTATTTTGACATCTTTACACTCTGTCCATTTTAGCTTCACTGAGCACTGTAGTCTATGTGTTTCTCTGTATACTTTGCTCACCCTTTTCTTCAATTATCTATTTTTAATATTTGAGCGGTGGGTCGCTCTCAGCACTGCAGTGATACCGATGTAATGGTGGTGTGTTAGAGTGTGCTTCACTGGTACCAGTGGCTCAGACACTGATGTTTTCAAACACTCTGTCCACTCAGACACTAACACACCACCACCACCACCACATCAGTGTCACTGCAGTGCTGATGAATGATTGCACAGCTCAATGCTGGGGGGCTCTTGCCCACCTGCCATTAGACATGGTGCCAATAGGTCCTCTATTCTATTGGCAGCTTCTACATGAACTAGACAAGCTCTATGTACATCTGAGCAAGTAGCTGATTAGAAGGGGGTCCACAAACTTTTGGACACAGTGCTGTAGCTGAGCAGCTCGCAGAACAAAGTTCATGCTGTGTGTAAACATCAGGTTCAGACTCCATAGCTGTGGACATTAAACTGCTAGTCAGTTAGCTCATTAGCATGCTATGCTACAAAGTCTAAAAACACCGTCACCGCATGACCAAAATGAGCTAAATATGTTACATTTTCCCTGTTAAACCCTCTAAGTCACCGTTGCGGAGCTCTGTTGGCAGTCTTGTGTGGCCTGTAGCTGTCAGAACCGCTCGGCTAGCTGACGTTAGCTTAGTGTGCTAAAACTCAAATAAACCTCACAGCAGAGCAGCAGACATCACGGATAAATGTGCACACAGTGGCTTTGAATACCTGTATGTGCTGCTCGGACTGTTCCGAGGACGCCATCGTCTACAGACTGGACTCACAGCTGCTGCTAACAAGTTGGATAGCAGAATCATGCATCGATTGGCAATGTCTGGCCAAGGCCGGAGAGTCGAGAGTCGAGCTATCGCGATTCTTCAACAAGACCGTTTACAACCTACATTGTAAATGAATACTGAAGTAATTCAGACTGTGAAAGAACACATAAGGAATCATGTAGTAAACTTAAAAGTGTTAAACACACCAAAATATGTTTTAGATTTTAGATTCTTCAAAATTATTAAGAGGGCAAGTAATGAACTCTTGAAAAAGCAGAGCTGTCACCTTATAAAGCTGAGAGAAAATGCCATGAAAGCTGTCATCTAAATATAAAATATATTCTGGTTTAACAACCTTTTGTTTAATAATAATAATAATATTAATTAATAATAATTGTTTAATAAATAATTCAATGAGTATTTCTTCATAGTTTGGATGACTTTAGTATTAATCTACAATGCAGACATATAATCTTTTTATATAGCACCTTTCATACATAAATGCAGCTCGAAGTGCTTCACACACTGCTTTAACAGAAAGAAAAAGAGGTAAAAACATAAACACATAAAATACAAAGTTTATAAAATAAAACTACAAAATAAAGTTACAGAATAAAAGTCAGCATTGCTATACAATAATCAGAAACATTTAATTAAAAAAAAATAAACAAGAACATATAATTTTCTAAAGTAAATTTGTAAAGTTTCCCAAAAACGAACGAAAACGATCCCAACGAAATTTTGCCAGTGACAGCATTTTCAAAGTCTCCCAATTTTGCATGAAACCAGCGAACCTGCCAACTGTAGTTTACGTTCCTCGAGTCCAAACCAACTAAAACGTCCAGATCGGCTAAAATACCGGCTGTGCTCAAATTTGCGCACTTACGTACTAACTATGGCACCTAACAAGTACACATTTTAACCAAAATACGCTACAAACGCATTTTGAAACTTATTTCGAGACTTGACGGTACATAATAATGATAATAGTGAAAATCTGAAGCACAGTGCATATAAGCGAACCCAGAAACACAAATACACTAGCTAGTGTGCAAGTGCACGGGACGCCTATTGGAACACGGTGTTGTTTGAATGTTGCGGAAGTGTATCATCAGAGCGCCAAGCAAAAATGAAAACAAGTAGTTAATGTGGTAGTAAGGCGTCTGATAGGGCTGCACGAAAGGTCTGTTTCTGAAAATGAGTTTAACTAACGTCAGGTTTTGAATGTACACGAAGTGTGTAAGAGAATGGCAGGGAAGCTTTGTAAAATTTGTAACTACAGGCGCCAAAGATACTACGGGCTGGCAGTGCCAACTTTAGACCAGCTCAGAGTCAAAGGTAAGAACATTACTGTCATTATTCACGCACAGAGGCTCGTTTAACTGCTTATTTATACTCACTCCACGTGTTATCTGCCTCTGAAATAAACAAATTTATGTGAAATTGTATCTATTTTCTATCTGTCTCTAAAGTAGAAGTTCAGCTTAGCACGGAAGTTCAGTTTCACATTTTAGTACAATTTACTTGTCTGTCTTCCGCCTTTCTGTGCTTATCTGATACTACTAATATCTGTCATATCTCCTGTTCTAGTGTTTAATGGTGTTTATGGACTAATATCTCCTATTCAAGTGATTAAAATTGCTTATTGATGTTGTTTATGGACTAATATATCATATTCTAGTGATTAATAGTCTTTATTGGGGCAGCTCTTGGACTAATATCTTCTATTCTACTCATTAACACTGTTTATTGAGGCTGTTGATGGACTAATATCTCCATCGCTGGTGATTAGTGGTGTTTAGGGCTGTTTTTGAACTAATATATATTCTAGTTTATCCACAGCATTCCTACATTCAGTGACGCCGTGTTGAAATTGTGCTAAAAATCTGCTGTAAACAGCTGTCCTAAAGCCTATAACCTCACTGCCGTCATGCTGTATCTCACGCTTCTACTGTAGAAGATTGAGTATCTGGAGCAGCAGCATTTGTGGATTTTACCATAGTCCTGAAACAACTCGATTATTTTTCTCCTAGGCTATAGAGTGCACTCTTTCTCAAATTGGGAGCCATTCAGAATGCACTCATGTCTTCAGTGTCTTTTGATGAGGTTTTACTCTTTAATACATTTTCTGGCCTCGTCTCTCATACAGGCGGTGAAAGTTTGGGGCTTAGCCCTGGCACCGCAGTGTCAGTGGTGCTTGAAGATGATGGTACCATTATAGAAGATGAAGCCTACTTCTTATGTCTGCCATCAAACACCAGATTCATGTTGTTGTGTCATAACGAGGTGTGGACGCCTGCCAGAAAATGTGAGCACATCTGAGAACGTAAATTGTTCCATTGTTTGATGCGTGTTGTCTCGAGTCCTGATCGTTTTTTGTTTCTCTGTAGTTGACGGAGGCACAGCGTGGCTCAGCGGAGAGTCTTTTGATTTGGGGGCAGATGCAGTGGACAGTAAAGTGGATGCCTGGCATAGTTTAGCAAACCAACTCAAGCAGAACCTGGCCAGCATCGTTGTCATGTCTGAAGCAGATCTACAGGTCACATGGCCGTGTGTGTGTGTGTGTGTGTGTGTGTGTAATAAAACATCTACTTGTATCTCCACTCATTGTCCATTTTAGCTCCAGTGACCACTTTGTTGTTCTACAATTACAGAGTGTATTTAATCTGTTTCTCTGTATACTGTGCACCAGCACAACACGTACTAACACAGAGGTGGTCCTATTCGGTCCTGATCATTAAAGAACAGAGTGAAAGGAGTCTAACAAGAGTATACAGAGAAGCAGATGGACTACACTCTGTAATTGTAGATCTTCAAAGTGGAGCTGATAAAATTGACAGTGTAGATAGAATGAGGTGGTGTCAATGTTATGGCTGATTGATGTATATTTATACATTGACGATCTAATTACCATAAGATAATTGTACCGTTTTCAGCTTTTAAATAGATCCAGTATTGAATTGTGAAGGTAGATGTTTACACGTTTAGTAGTTTGACTCTGAAAAGTAAAAATTTTCAAACAACATGACATTTTCATATTGTTCCAAACGTACCACAGAACCTGGTGGATGTACCCTGTGCAGACCTAGCCTCAGCGCTGGGCTTCACAGAGCAGAAGACCCAGGACTTACAGGACACCTTACAGAGAGTCCTGGACCGCAGGGAAGAGGAGAGACAATCCAAAGAGCTACTGCAGCTCTATCTGAAGGTCGTGGAGAAAGAGCGGAACGAAGCACTAGGGCAAGAAGGTAGGAATGTCTGTGGTAGAGATGCACGAGGTATTGATAGTTCGATACTTTTTCAATACTACGGTGCTTCAAACAATTCGATTCTGTAAAACTCAATGCTGTCGTTACTAGGGTTGGGCGGTATTTGGTGTTTTTCAGCTTTAGAAAATACCGCAGTATTATCGGTGGTGGCGTGCAGCGGCTGCTGAGTGCCCCCTTCACTATTCTGAATAAGTGAATCAAATTGTGCGTGCTTATTGGACTCGGAGGGGCGACACACTCAAGCCAGCAGTATGGCGTCATATTTGTGCCACAGTTCTGAGTGCGCAAACATAACGACATTGAGGTTGTTTATAGACTAATATCTCCTATTCTAGTGATTAATAGTGTTTATTGAGGTTGTTTATGGACTAATATCTCCTATTCTAGTGATT
>BRDA01012284.1:56130-73283 GCA_036984385.1 Crenuchus spilurus | reverse complement strand
AAGCTAACGCTAGCCTATTCTACACTGATTCAAGCTAACGCTAGCCTATTCTACACTGATTCAAGCTAACGGTTTTGTTTCGGTGGTTGTTGTTGAGGGTGTGGGTTTGGATTTTGGATTGGTGTGTCCATACCAATGTTGAGATCAATGTTGAGACCTAATCTTAAAAAAGGATCTCTTTAGAACAAACACTTTCCCTTTTTTCAGGCTCACCAAACAATTAATTTGAGCCATTTAAAAAAAAAAAAGATAACAATAATGCATATTTTCCCTATTAATGAACAAAATAAAGAAACATCCAAACACTGCTTGTACATGCATGTCTACACACAATGAAATACATACACAAATAAACACATGTATGTATGTGAGTGGGCATTCATGCAGAGATTTACAAATATGTGCCTGAGATATGTTCAGGTGGCCACGGCTGCTTGGTGACTACTTATTTATTTTTTTTATAACATTACATTTTGGGTTATAACTGGTGTAAATATGTGCTGATGAGATTTTGAGTTGTGTTCTGTAGTATGTTTTCAAAAGAGCAGCAATGAGTTTTAGTAACACATTCTTGTGCAAAAATTAATGCATGTACTATTAATGTAAGAGAAAATAAGTGAATGTCTTCTACAGAACCAACAAACTTCTGTACATTTTATTGCACACATACTCTTCATATACTGTATGTAATATGTAGGAAAAATAGTAGAAGATAAAATATTGCCTGTACAGAGGTTATGGCACCTAATGTGTTACATTCAGAAAATAAATAGATGTGCACTAAAATGTGCAGAAAATATTTTCAATTGTTCCCTGCAGAGGTCTACTGTCTTAATTACATTATTACTTATTATTATTGCTGATGTTTCTCCACAGAGATGGAGTTTTGGGAACATTGTGATTTAAGAGTGATCGTAGTTGATTAGATATTTGTTACCAAAAATGTTTGTAAAGGTTTTAGACCAGTTACAGTTAAACATTTAAACATATCTAAGCCGTGTAGGATTAAAAACCATGTAGGAACCTTTACAGTCAGGATCGTATGTGAGCAATAGAAACCAGTACAGTTTCTTCATTCAGTCCACTGCTACATTTTCATATCCTCCAAATGTCTATTTTTAGTAATGAAGACACAGGAAAAAAAACAGTGGCTGAGGTCTACAGTCAGTTTGGATTGGCAACTGCTGCTGTCACCATCATCAGTGGGAACAGGGACCCCCTCCACCCCCCCTTCTCTGACCCAGATAAGGGCTTTGAACCTCTGGAAGAGGAGCGAGGCAAGCCTCTGCTCCGGGATGGCTTCCCAGATTCTGCTGAGCAGTCCAGGGACAGCTCCAAAAATTGCAGCTGCAGGAGTGGGGGGAGGTCCACGTGCATGGCAAATGTGTATGTGTAAGTTTACCTGTCAAAAGTTTTTCAAACAAGTAGCTTTTCAAAATGTTACTGTTTTATGAACCAGGTTTACTTTGAGGGAAATAGTACATACAAATGTTTAGAAATAATTACATAGTCCATGCACCCCAGCCATACTCAGTGCCATGCTCTGTGTTGTGATGTCAGCACTGATGTCTAAGCCATCTCTGAAGTAAAAGATCAATATCTCTGTTTATAATAATAATTTGGTAGAGAAAACAGTCTGAAGATCTGATGTTCACCGTCAGCAACTTGAGAGACACCAGAACTGGACTAAAGAGCAGTGACACTGTCCTACCTCACCTTCTACAATAAAGCAATAAGCCAAAAGAGGCTGTGCATGACTGTTTATCACAGAAAATATAGTTAATATAGTGCGCAAATAGTTAACACAGTTGTCAGGCAACATGAGGGTGAATATCAAACTACAGCATCTGGTATCAGTGTATCACACTTCATGACATTTGGAATAAAGCAGCAGCAAAAAGTAGAACTTCAGCTGGTTCAGCTCTGTTTGTTGTCTTTTTCAAAATCAACAGTGATGTTTTTCTCAGCACAGCAAGTCTGAACACAAAAAATGACCCACATCATCTGTTTCACTGCCTTCTTCATTTCCTCATTTTTCCAATACTTCTATCTCCCTGTCCTTAACTTCAGCATGTCTTCTTTTTTTCATTCTCTTCAGTTCTGTCCATCTCTTTACACCATTCGTCTTTTAACCCACCAAGGCGGACCTTAAAACTTTTTCAGTGTGCTGCAAACTAGTTTTTTATCTAAAGTCGTTAAACTCGTAGAGCATTAATACATAATTCAGATGTTGTAATGAGGCTGGAGCTGTGGTATATTGTGGATTTTACAATGGCTCAGAACACAGCTCAGCCAATCAGAGTTTAGGACCAGAACTATCCGTTTTATAATAGAAGACTGAATATCTGGAGCAGCATCACTTGTGGATTTGATTATAGTCTCCAAAAAAAAAAGGATGAGTTGACATGGAGAATTCTAGGTGAGCCAAATGTTTTCAGCTGTAATTTACAAAGAGCTATTTTATGTGAAATAAATAAACAAACAAACAAATAAATAAATAAATAAACATTTTAGATATTTAATGGCAAAAATGAAGGACGCAAAATGTCCAAAAACTTCTGATGCACAGAATACGTATTTAACAGTTGATCTGTTTTTGCAGTTAAGGAAGCCTGAATGCAGGTGAAAGATGACTATGGATACTGAGGTGTGCTTTGTGCATTCACAGCTCGTTGCTGTTCACCAGGGGTCTATGTCGGGTCTTATTTTGCTGATTCCTGCAGGCCTGTATTTTAAGAAACTTCCCCAGAGGCTCCAGGCATTCACAAGTAATTTTGACTCTAGGCGCCCATAGGCAGTCTTGCCACCTCGTCTTGGTCATACAGCTACAGTACTCAGAAAATGTGCACTGCAGCATGGGTGCAATGTGCTTACTGGTACCAGTATGGTTCAGAAGAATGCAGTGGGTTGAAGACATTATTCTCTTTGCTAGGATGGCACAAGAGCGACATACATTTTTTACATGTAGTTTTTCTGTTTAGCAAATCTGAGAGCAAATGCATTTTAATTTTACATGAATCTCAGTCTCAGCTCATTGAAACAAGCAGAACAGTTCAGTAGAGTTTGAACTGGTCTTGATTTTTGTTCTATTTTTTATGTGTTGACACTGAAAGTGCAGATCGTGCTGATGTATTCACATATAAGTGTAATACCACTACTGGACTGGATTTGTTCATTAGGAGGACATTTGTAATGGAAAAATATGCACATCTTACAGACAGCATTAAAATGAACTAGAAAATGCAAGTTTCTTGTGGATTTTAGATAAACCTGTGGGATCTTGCTTTTCTTACCAATTTTAGATCATTTTTCCTTCAGATAATGTTCTCCCAGGTAGCACTGAATGGAAGATTTTCCATTCAAACCAATTAGTTGATTGACAAGCCTCTTCAAAAGCAAAGTAAATTAATAATAGTCATCTAATTATAGTAATATAACCATCATATAAATGACTATAGAAACCAATCCACAGTTTAACACCCACACAGTCCAAATCAGATATATTTTATGTAAAAATCTGCCCCTGATAGGCAATCTGGGTGATGTTCTTTTTGTAGACTAAGGCTGACATTAAGGATGACCAGAGGATCATGAGTTTGAATCCCGGTCATGCTGCTTGCCATCAAATTTCCTTAAGACCAGATCCTTACCACTAGGCCATGGCTGCCCTACATCAATAAAGTACCTACCGTCCATCCATCCATCCATCCATCCATCCAGAGTCTGAGAAAACAAAACTCTCTGGGTGGGTAGATGGAGCTCTCTCCCCATCACTACTACTGTGCAGTGTCTGCTGGCTCAGGTGTCTGTTAGCTGATGTATCAGAGCTGTGCTTTCCTGCAAGTGTGTTGGCAGCCCAGCGATGGTGTATCAGCAGCAGTTGGAAAAGAGGTGGAGCCTCACTTCACATGCATTAGATGAGAAATGTGCTAGTCTTCATACTCCTAGTCAGGGACATTACAAGTAAGTGGGAGAGTCCTAGTGGATGGGTGAGACGATTGGCTACCACTACACTGATGGGGAAATAGGGTAAAAAAAAGTGATTCCCACTGTGCTGCAGACTAATATCCTCTTATTATAAGCTGTTATTGAAATGTGACAACACCAATGTTATGGTATGGCACATGCTTGTTATTTCAAAACAGCATCTATTTAAAAGCCAACACAGCCATTTTTAACCTTCATGTTTGATTAAAAGTCTACAGCTTTTAGGACAGTCAGTGTGTCAGTGTGAAATGGTAGTGATTTGTAAAAGTGATTCAATTGTGGAAAGACAGAAAAGTCCACTACAGCCAAGTCCTGGACCCTGTGTCCATAAGGAACCACTTAAGTCATACCAAGCAAGGTTTAATGAGAGCTCAAGCGCTAAACTCTACAACCCACACTAGACACAGGAGACTTCAGTTTGCGCACTTTTGCATCCCGTGTCTGCTTGCCATGTCTTCTCCATTACTTTGTCTTAAAGTAATGTTTTCTGCATTTCCTGGTCCAACCCTCCTCCAAACACTGGTCGCCCTATCGGCTTTCAGAAAGCATGGCCAAGCTTTGATGGTGAGCCCTGCTTACCGAGCGAGAGCTAGCTCTCTGATCTTCAGCAGGGTGGGCCCCAGCAGAGAATTAGATTTCAATCTGACAGCGAGGGAAAACAACATTCACAAAACAAAAAGTTTCCAATAATTTGGATGGAAAAACAGAGCCCGACGGCCCGGCTCCTCTGAGCAATTTCCTGGTTCTCCACAGTTCACATGTTGATCAAGGCAACGTCAAAGCTTGAGAACTGGCCCAAAAAGTCACAGATTACAGATTAAACATAGAGCATAACATTGGTTTCAGCTTTGAGAAGTAATTACTGCTGCTTTGCCATGTTGTTTAAATGTAATTAAGGTTATTTATGTAGTAACTGACAATTTACATTTTACCTTCATTCCTTACAAGATTGTGTGTAAATGCTATTCCGACACTTTTACATGTGTGTCAGTGTCAAGAACATGACCACATGTGAAGGATGGCTTTTCATCTCATGGAACAACAGTTCTTCAAATTCTAATCATAATAAATTGGCTCTTCTATGTAAAAACAGAACTGTGTTACAGATGAAGAGTTTATGAGAAATAATTGACATGATTTTGTCTTTGCTGGCGTTAACTGTGACTTAAGGTAATTCGGGGGAATGCACATTTGAATGGCATCTCCTGTTCTTCTCATCATTCTTTTGCACACCTGATCATTGTCTTTTGAGATTTCCACTCAAGGCCGTGGTACATTACTTGCTGCCGGTGAGGAATAAGCACTATTGATCTTATTAACATTCAGCAGACCTCTGTTCCCCTCAGGAGATGGCTGTGGAGGTTGAAGAAAGTGGCATTTCAGGTTACTGGGGAGAAAAAGCTGTAGTGAAATAGTTAACAGAGGGTGGATGGGTGAGACGGAGGGATGAAGGAGACTTTTGGGGGGGTGGAACAGTAAGGCACTTCAAAGCTTTGATGTTTGAGCTTCTAAATGAAGGCGACTGAAGGTCCTGGCTAATGGGAGCCCATGGGGAGATGAGAGAGTCTGCAGCCGACACAGTTGTGTGGGAGCAAGCGTGTGTGTATGTATGTGTCTATGTGTGTGGTTAAACAGTGTGTATTGATCTTTTATGGATTTGTTTTTATAGGTAGATGCCAGTTCTTCTCTTTGTAGACAGTTGAAACTAATTCCACACTTGAGGCAACACAGTTACAAAAACACTCTGTGTGTGTTAAGAACAGGTAAATGAAAAAGTGTGCGCAGACAAGCAAAACGGGACATGTCAAAGTATTTCAGCCTATGTTCTTAACATCCCCGTAAATCCCTGCCTTTATAACCCCTGAAACCCTAAACCTGTAGTAAAACATCCAATTCAGGTGTTGTTAGGGCTGCGTGATTAATCACTAGTTTAGCATCACTACTGCAATAGTTTCTGCAGTGAACACATTGTTAAGGGCTACAATCATCATGACATCATTGGTGTGGTAGTATTAATATTAATACTACTACTAATGGTGTGTGGCGAAGAGTTGGAATTGATGCAGGTCTTCTGTGCATAAGCGAACTGTACACAGTGACTGATTACACATTTACAGTGCCAGTAGCAGAGAACATAAAGACTGTGTTCAGACAAGCCCAAATCTGAAATTTTAACCTATCACGATTGTATCCAGGATGATTTTGCTAGTCCAGACAGACACAAACCACATGAAATGCGATTACTAATTTAAATATTAAATTAAATAAATAAATAAATAAATACATTTATTTTAGATATAGATTAAATATTACCATATTTGGAGATAGTTTGAAATCCTATTACAATCAGATTTGTACAGTGCACTGACCGCTCAAATTAGATTTCAAAGTGCCTTTCACATCACTCACAATGCGACAAAGAACAACCATGTAAAATCCAGAGTGACAAAAGCATAGGGTTCCAAAAAGTACATCCCAGGTTGCCATGTCCTGCAAAACTCTCCAGCCCACTGTCTGACACTGTCAGACTTTTGAATAAGCTATAACTGCTTTTTTACTCTTGCATCTTCTTTTCATTCATTTTGTACATAATTGCAACTAAAATACATTTTAGTAATTAAAACATGATACTTTCCCTTCTACTCTGCTCTAATCTATATTTTCTAATATTAGAAACTGTAGCTAAGGCTTCTCCAGCTCTGTTTTTCCCGAATGTGTTACTTTAACAGATATCAGTCATGATACATTTATAAATTAGTCCAAAAACCATGCACATGGCAACCCTGAAGCCAAATCACCAGCGTGGCTGTAGTTACTGATGCCTCCTTGATTACCACAACAATCCAAGCAGATACAGTTGTGATGTCTGGATGTTTAAATCCTTTGTGATGTCTTGCAAATAACAGTGTGAACAGTCATCTCAACAGATATGATTTTAGAAACAAATCCAGTTTGACAGCAGTCTGAACGTAGGCAAACACAACTCAAAAAATTAATAGTTACCGATAGCCTGAAATAATGCCTTAGACTACTTAATCTAGATGAATAAGTTTCATTTTCAGAGTTTAGATAAATTAGTGGTTCTGTTACAACAAACCTGACATTTTTGCAATTTGGTTAATGGAGACATTTCTTCTTATTGTAGTGACAGCCCATTAATGCCATATTATGCACCTCAACTTGCTTTCATGGAAGGTGCAGCCAAGCTTTAACCAATTTCTTGATATTTATCAATCCTTTATTAAATAATAATAACAATAATCATCATCATAAAAAGCACATATTTCTGTACAAAGCCTCCAGCATTTCACTGGAAGTCTAACCAGTGCTGAGTCTTTTTTGAGTATTTTGTGACAGAAGAAAGCTCCAGAACAGTCTTTAAGAGCGCCAGAGCAGAGGCTGGAGCAGAGCAGCTCCAAGGCACTTGGAAAAGTCCCCCGGTCCAGTGGCAGTCTTTTAGAGGAGTGTGCGTGCACATGGGAGCACAGTGGGTCCATTTCCCTCCAGAGCAGTTCAAACCATCCCACTAACACTTGCCTAACAGTGCCTCAAGAATGCAGGTTCCCATAATTCCACTAGTGTTCTCCTGTGTCTTGTCTTTGCAGAGGAGTAGCAATTGTGAAGTATTTCCATGTCAGCAGTGTGAGTGTGTGTGTGAGTGTAAATGTGTGGGTTCCCGTGCTTGTCAAAAGATGAGATCCATTTGAAGGGACTGGGGAAAGATTTACTATGTCTGATTTGCTTTTTTATTTCGACCAGTCTTTGAAAACTGAAAAGAAGCTGACATGAGATCCAACCCGATTTATCACTGAACCTGTCTCCTGTTAACCTTCAGCCAGGCTGTGCAAGAAATGAAAACAGGTTTAAAAGGGAAAAAAATGGGCTGAGACAGGAGAAAGCATGAGCAGATGATGTGTGTCTGGCCTTGATCATATAAAGTCACTGTGGTTCTCTCTGGTGGTGTTCCTCATGGCTCTATGTTAGGACCATCGCTGGTTTCTTCTTGGATGCCCAATACTAGTCTCTAGAGGACAATTTTAAGTGGTCATCATTTTCTAAAATAAAAATGCTTGCCTGTTAGAATGATTCACTTATGCCTTAAAAACTTTTAGTTCATTGTGTCCCATTTGCAGCAATCCATAGGTTGCATTAACAAAAATTCCCTGTTGTTTCACAGAAGAACAATGTGGTCCCCTACTTTCCTAACACATACAGCCATAATTACATAGCCTCAGCGAAACTTAGCGAAACTATCAAACTTAGCTTGGCTTATCTTAATCAGGACAAGGTTCCATTGTTTCTTGCCATCCTATGCCATCACTCGAACTCAAAGCGAAACACCAAACAATATCACAGAGCTATTCAAGCAAAAGGTTGTGAATATCCAGTTGGAATGAAATGTAATGTAAGATCAGTCTAGGCCACTGACAACCTCAAAGAAGAAAAGCACTGGCCAGCATTAAGGCATGACATGTCAGGGCCTTAAAAAAAAGAAAAAGAAACAGAACACTCAATAAAGAGTGGCAACATCATCAGCCACATGTTACATAAGCTCTGCAATTGTGGAAGATGAGAGATTTTTTAAAGTCCAGCCACTCAGTTCTACCACATATCTCCATTTTAAAAATCTAAACGTCATCAAGATATACATTCCTTTTTTGGAAATAGGCAGAACATTGATATGTGTTGATATCTGATTTTGAGGCGAAGTAGGAAAAGATTCCTCCAATATTCCTTCTTTGATGCAATCCTATCAGAAAGTTGTATCCAGGCAAGCGCTATCTGAGCTGAGTAAGAAATGCTAGTACGGGCTCCAACAGTTGCACCAAAGCAGCTAGGTGTTCCCATGCCAAAAGGGACATGCATACCAAGAGATTAGGTTTGTCTCTCTTCAGAAGAGTCAAACTGGGCCGTTCCGAGGTTAAATTCGGTATGTCAAACAAACACAACTGGGAGCCTTCAAGCTTCAGAGCAGCAGCGCTGTTGATTGAGCTTAACTTTGTGCTTGATGCCATCATAGAGCTCAAAGTTGTAGTTCTCCAGGGTTGTGGAGGAGCGCGAGGTCAGGCCTCCATATGAGCAGGTGCAGTACAGCAGCAGGCCAGCACATACGGCCCCCAGGAGCACACCCAGTGAGCTCATCACAATGATGGTCAACAGAATGGGGTCCAGCGTGTAGAGCCAGGAGCTCTCCTTGTCTGCCACCCTTGTCACCGGAGGCTCAGTGGATGGCTCTACAGTGCTAAACTCTGGAACATGGAAACCTAGAACCAAAGAAAAACAAAAACTGTGTTTAAAGAAATCCATAGTCAACATGCTTCTTAGTGCAATTGAACAGTGATTCTCAGTCCAGGCTTTGGGACCTATCGCATGCAGTTTCCAGTTTTTCCAGTTTAACAGGTTTGTGCAGACCTGGGAACTCAAGACTGAAGTTGATAACAACTGTACTTTTTTCATACCCCAAATTTCAAACAGTCCAGTTGTGTTTACTTCTTTACTGCATTCAAGCTATGAGGCTAGAAACATTTAAATGTTTTATAAACTTTTGGACTACAATCAATAAGACAAGTAAAACAATTTAGCTAACAAAACTCATTAGCCAATGCTAATTTTTTATTAGGAATGTTTTAGGAACACCTTTTGATGCAGCTTTGTCTCACTCAAGTGATATAAGTAGGGATGCACCAAATGTTTGGCAACCTAATTTATTCAACCGAAATGAGTATTTGGCTGAAAAAGTGAAAAGACCAAAAAAGTTATACAATGAGATTTTTAATGACTGCTACCTTTTTGGACAGTCAGAACTCTGCTTTTCTTTACCAGTTAACAAAACACCGATTCATAGCACAGATACAGTTTGGTGGTGAAATGGAAGAAAACTTTCACTTTCAGAAAATTTCACTAGCACCTGTGACTATGTTACAATGTGTGTCTATGTGACAATAAAGTATTCATTCATTCAACAAACTACAAGCACCTTTACTAAACTACACTTGTTATGATGAAGCTAGAATACACCTGCTTTGTTTGTGTTAGCTTGTGTTGTGTTTGTGTTAGCTTGTGTTGTGTTTGTGTTAGCCTGTGTTGTGTTTGTGTTAGCCTGTGTTGTGTTTGTGTTAGCCTGTGTTGTGTTTGTGTTAGCCTGTGTTGTGTTTTTGGTTTAGCCTGTGTTGTATTTGTGTTAGCTTGTGTTGTGTTTGTGTTAGCTTGTGTTGTGTTTGTGTTAGCCTGTGTTGTCTTTGTGTTAGCCTGTGTTGTGTTTGTGTTAGCTTCTGTTGTGTTTGTGTTAGCTTCTGTTGTTCTCTCTGAATTTCTGTAGCATTTTTCAGTGATACTAAGTTAAAATCCATCCATGGGTTAATGACAGATTTTTCTAAGCACACCATCGCCCCATCGTTCCACATTTATGAGGCACTGTATTGGTTTCACACAATTGGTTCCTACCCAAACAAGTCTACATTCCCAACCAAAATGTCCCAAGGTTGTCCATAGTTGTTCTCATTGCAAGAACATGCCTGACCCTGCAAGACTAAAGCTAATATAGATAACAAGTAATGAAAATCTTATAATGCACAGATGTATATTCTAATTCGAAAATCAGTCTAATTTTAATTTGTTTTGTCAGAATCTTTTGTGGCATTACTTTTGACAGCCTGCTTTTGACAGCGAGTTAATGCCCTGCATAACTTGTTCTACTGGTTGTGTCCATTGTAATTTTGTAGATCGCTCATTTTTACCCACTTAGCAATGACAAATGAGTCTCAGGTGATTGACATCAGGGAGGGTGCGAGGGCCAGGGATAGACTTAATTATGTTTCATTAGGGTGAAGAAAAAGAACAAGAGAGGGAAAGAGAGATGGGAGATGTCGATAGAGAGAAAAGGGAAGGCGAGAGACAGAGAGGGGGAGGGGGCTGACAATATATAAAGATGAACAGATTCCGGGCCGGTAATTAACTTGTCCCTGTCTTTATTTTTTTTTAAAGACTCGAAACAAAGACATCTTTATGAACAAGATGGATACTGACTGTGTGATAGCAGAATGGAGAGGGAGCGAGAGCCTGATAAGAGAGACATCTCTGTTGTAGTGAAGGCCTACACTGTGATGAGGACAATGAGCACATACAGTAGAGTACTGCCACATTATTATAATTATGTGGCCATGCTTAGATTGTAGGAGTAAAAGCAATATATTTAGTTCCTAATGGTCAGCATAAAAATATCTTTCTCTAGCAAACAGTGGTTGCTATAATGCAGAGGGTAACATTTCTGAACTTCATGTGGCAGAATGATTAACACTAATTAACCAATTAACACTATGCCATTAAGGCTATGTTCACATTACCAGGCTGATGTGAGTCAAATCTGATTTGTTTGCCCTAATGTGACTCAGAACTGACCTTTTCAGGTCTGGGTGAATGTCAAATCTGATTTTTTGAAATTTCATTTTCATGTGGTCATAAACCAGATACGTATCAAATTTGTGAGCATGTGACTTGAATGTAACCAGTCAGATTGGATTTCAGGTGTCTTCTTGCCTGTATGTATGCAGATAGTGCTGAGCCAGCGCTAGCTTCCCTCTGCTGCTAAAACAGCAAAAGCAGCCAGATGGCTTTTATTCACTTTCCCCACCTGATCATGTACAGTCCACCACCTGTTTACTGTCCTGAGCAAAACACCCACCACACATTAGCTACTAACACATCTGTTTGAGGAGTTTAAATACAATCAATCGTCTCACAAAAACAGGGTTGCCAGGTACCAAAAGCTTTCAACCCAATATTTGAGAGAAAACCACAGTAAATTTTACTGTCACACATTTTATATTTAGATGAAAAACCTTCATCCCGCCACGTCTAAAGTTTTAGCCACGACTGAAATTTCGCAAAACCTGGCAACCCTGTACAAAACATGTTTTTTTGTTGTTGGTGATGGAGCCGACATGCATAAATGTATCAATATGCACATGCGTGTCATTTCAGAGACAGATTTGTTCACATGACAGACACATACAGGTCACATGTTTATGAATGTGAACCTCTAAGATCTGAGTAAAAAATCGGAATTGAGTAATGAGGCTTATAAGGTTAACGAAGCCTAAGAGACCTTACATTCGCCAACACATGTAACATGATTGTAATTGTAAGTCGCTCTGGTTAATAGTGCCTGCCAAATGTATGAAAGTAAAATGTAAATCTGCACTGACAACCTGATTCCAGTCTGAACATAAAATGTTTTGCCACAAGTAAGAATATAAGAAGGCTGAAATATATCATACACATTTTGTCCAAATGGAAATTATTTACACATTTTTGTACATCAGTGCATCCTATACAGCACAAAGCTTGGAGGCAGTAACTTACCTGTGTCTGTCTGGTCCCTGCTGTTGAGGAGACGGCTGCCTCTTGGATCCATTCTTTTAACTGTGGAGGAGAGATGATGCATTGAAATAAAGAACTGTCCAAAGTCCAGCCAGATATGTAAATGAGCCATGTTTCTGAAATGAAGTGGTGATTATATTTATGCTAATTGTGGGTAATTAATGCATAAATGCTCTCCTTCACACATACACACACACACACACACACACACACACACTTATTTAGAAAAATAACATTTTATTATCATAGTTTAAAAGCACATTTCCAGTTCGTCAAGCAAAAAAATATTCAGTTCACATTTACTTTTTCAACAGCGCACTCATTTTTAAGATTGAGGTATAGCGTGACCACAGTTATCAGGTACATTCATACAAAGAAGGTGCACTGCCTTAATCTTCATCATCATCATCATCATCATCAACAGCAATAACTCCACCATCTTAAAGACAAGTACAGCCTGAATACATCACCATCAGAAACACCTACATAATCTGTGTGGTGTGATATAAAAGGCCCAAGACGTCAACCAGCGGTGGATTGTACAGAACAATGCTGCCTTTGTTCACAAAGCGTTTGAACCGGTGCCTGCTGAGTCCAAACCAAATAAGGCAGAGAAATCAATGTAAAAGCATGCGTACCATGGATGCAAAGGTGTGGGCTGACTGGCTCCATTGTGTGTGATCTGTTCTACATGGTCGAGATAAAAACTCCACGCCTTCAAGGAGGCACCCAATTTGCCTTTTCTACATGCCCTGAGATGCCAAAGTCTGAATAACGTGAAGCATTTCAATCTAAGGAAACAGCTGCAAGGATTTCAGTTAGAGCTCAACAGATACGTCACTCGGCCAACAAAAATGTAATACTGTTTGACAATTGGGAATCAATCATATTGGCTATTGATTCATTTGTGGCCACATTAAGGTACATCACCCAATATTATATAACATAATATCAGTATCAGTGATCATTTTCACATCAGATGAGCCTTAGTTTGAGCATCAAATCCAATAATCAGCTTTAGAATGGTGAGAGAAGGGAGGAAACATGGCACCGTGCCTGCAAGAGCATTTGGAGGAATGATGCAATTGCCTGTTAAGCAATGAGCCTCATTATTGCTGAGCTGATGTATTGGTTGGGTGATAAAATCGTCCAATATTAGACACCCTGGCAGTCATACCAGTCAGTAAAGCACAGTTTAGCTGAAACTACGGTATGTATGTTTACATTTTGTCATTGTCAGCATCATGAGCTCTCCTTACAAACTTCATCATATCATATCAGTCTAGTCTGATCATTCTTCTCATGGCTGGGGGAGGGAGGGGCAAATGTGTCATTTTTGGAAACTTTTCCCTAGGGCATCTGGGGAGAAGAAAAGATGGCCTGTTTGGCAGAGAGCCCTTCTGGGCGATAAGTAGCCACATGTCCCTGGAGAAAGCTTTCGCTCATTAATGCGGTCTCCAGGGATGGCGCGAGTGGAGAGGAATGGAGGGGTAGGGAAGAACACTTCCAGCAGCTTTAATAAATGCTATCTGGTCCATTAACTAATTAAAAATATTAAAAGCTTGGAAAGAACGTGGCAGAGAGAGAGAGCGAGAGATAGGGCTATTGGAGCGTTAGAGAGATGAAGAGATTGGTTGATTTAAAAGCACATTGCAAGCTAGTGCCAAAACATCTCTTACCGGCTCTCTGTCTACTGGAAATGGTGCTAAAACGCCCCCATAGAGCCAAAGGTTTCTCTCTCTCTCTCTCTCTCTCTGTTCCACCTATGTTGGAACATTTCCTCCATTTTCCCCCCACAGGACAACTTGTTTCTATAGTAACACCACAAAAGTCAAGATTAAAATCTTAGTCTTAGGTTAGGGTTCTGGTTTAGTTAAACCTGTGCATCTACATTCTGCCTTATACACAAAGCTGGAGCCGTTCTGTCTACAGGTAGCACCAGTCAAAGGTTTGTATGCTGTTCATAATCCCAAAGACACTGTAATCAGATGAGACATGGCTGATTTAGCTCATCAGTTAATTACAGTGTGTTCAAGCAAGAAACAGTGGACAGTGGCCCCCAAAACTGGACCTGATGACCCAAAAGCTTATGGTTTTTATACTTGAATCTTGTTTCTAAAGCAGATATTAATGGTAAAGTTGATGCTGTCCATCTACTGATACAGAACAAAACCTAATGCAAATAGATTCATTTAATTTGACAAATGAGTGTCTGAGCTGGATGAAGCATATGGAGGCGCTGGATGCTATTTGCTGCTGTTGGAAGAGTTGGAAACCCTGCAGCACAGAAAAATGGCTAGCAGCTGTTGGGAGCCCACAGACCTTGCTCCTGTGCTGCCACTCTCTTCGTCCTCATTAGGACGAGGTGGTTAAGGGAAGCAGCTGTCTTTGTTTATACGGCTTGTTTTCAGGGCTTGAACGCCGACAGCCGTTTGGTTTGGAATAACGCACGCCTACGCACATTTGGCTTGCAGTGGAGTTGGCCTACGCAGTTTTTCAGGGGGATTTCTGTGGCAAAAAATGCGAGGAACAGGAGGAACAAAGACAGCACCCTGGTGATATCAAGAGAGGAAGCATGCAGGAGATATTACTGTCTTTCTTTAACGTCTCTCTTAAGCATCATTTTTGGGCCACCATCCATTTCGGCCCCATTTTGATAGAAAGATTAAAGAAAAAGGTAGAAAGTGATTTTGTTTTGTTTTGGGGATGGTTGAAACTGTACTCTCCTTCTGATCAATTTAAATTCAGCTCCTGCCGGGCTCATGCAGAAATCTAATTTGAGGCTACTTTCTTACACTGAACCTTGTAATGCATGGCCACAGGGCTCGATAAATATCCATATTTGTACAAACTCATTTCCAATTGCATTGACCTCTTGCCCTTTCCACCACACAAAATCATCTTTTGTTGTCTCTTCAAGCATCAGCACACTTTTAATATGGTCCATTCCTGTCTTTGGCTAGATAACAAAGAGGGAAATCATAATTATCATCAGGATCTATTCAAAGTGCAAACATGGTTCAGAGACTATGATGTAACCCATTAATCAGTCAATTTTTTTAACAGTTAGAAAAACAAAACCACAGTTATACAGCGCTGTTTAGCTTCAGACAGTCCTGATCTCTTGATCCATCCAATCATCTGCTGTGGGAATCTAGCCCTGATTTGGGACCGTTTCAGAAGGCGATATTCCCATCCAAAGCATAGCCAAAGATTAGCAAAGCATCAAAATCAGTTCAGTCCTGGATCAGTGTTTAAGGTCATTGGGTTGCGCATCATCTTCACTGAGCTCCTGATGGCTCGGCAGCTGATGAGCTTTCACCAAGGTGTCCATCATGTGGTTGGGTTTAAGCCCATCGTCAGAGCAGCCGTGCTGGGACTCTTCCAAAGAGCCAGTGAGCGTGAGCTGGCAGCCGCCACCACTTCCTGGCTGGACACTGCAGTAAACAAGCTGTATACATCAGCCAGACAAGAGACTCATGGTGTCTCATAGTGTCCAGCAAGTGATGAAGCACAGAAAAAGAGCAGAACGAGAGATCAACGGAGAGCAGAACAATGCTGGTTCCATTCCACTCTTATTTGGGTAGTTCCAAATGCATGATTGGTTGGTAGGGAGAGGATACCAGGAAAAAAGGTTCTGTGAACAGTTCTTGTTTTAGGGATCTCTTCTACTAAGCCAACTCTTCAGTCTTTCCTGCTCTCCAGTCTTGGTGACTGGGATTCTGTCAAGAAGTCATGACATGGTCTTCTATTGTCCAAGTCCCTGTCCCTCACCAGTAGGAGTTTCCATCCCCCTTCTCCACCCAAACAGTTAACTTAGGACCTGCCCCTGACCTGGGTGTGGCACCATTTGGGTAGGGAGCATTGTGGGGGCTGTAGTAGGCCATGGTGGGTCGGTTCCTCTTGGCCGTCAGGCGGCGACAGCCAATGGCCATGACAATGGCAATGACCAGGAACAAGATGGCACCTCCGCCAGCCATGAAGTAATACCAGTTGGGGGAAATAGGTGGCACTGACAGCGTATCTACTGTTGGCTCACTCCTGCCTGGTAGGGCTCCCCCTGGTGGAGAGATATATACAAAATGTGATAACACCCCACATTACTGCTGAAGTTTATTGTGCAAACATAGTAGAGCAGAAAGCACTCTGTCACTGTAGTTACTGCAGTGAAATGTCCATTAGCCGCACAGTGATAAACGTCTCTGGCAAACGAGGCAGTGTTCTCATTATTTTAGTTGCATTGTAGTTATTGCCAAGTTAATGCCTTTACCTTTCATTTCAAATCAGTATGTACAGTGAAAGACAGAATCAGAACATACAGCAGAGTAATGTAAAGTGATATCAAAAAGCTATTGATCTTAGGAGGCCAAGTACATCCTGTATCAAGAGCGCCCCGTCACCTAGTCCTGAGGAGCAGACAGCTATGTAACCTTTTAACGAATGAATACAATTTCTTCTTCTTAATGTAAGTGAGACTAGGTGGATGTTCTTACTTTAGCATGTACACTATGAAATGTTTAACTGACCTACAGTACCAGTCAAAAGTTTGGACACACTTCTGGACATTCAGTGGTGTTTCATGATGGAAAAATGTTCTGCATTGTAGATTAATACTAAAGTCATCCAGACTATGAATAAATACACGTGTAATTATTTAGTAAACAAACAAGTGTTAAACAAACCAGAATATGTTTTATATTTTACATTCTTTACAGTAGGCACCTCTTGCTTAGATGCAGATTTCTTGGCATTTTCTCAGTCAGCTTTATGAGGTAGTCACCTGGAAT
>BRDA01012284.1:34048-56120 GCA_036984385.1 Crenuchus spilurus | reverse complement strand
GAAAGACAGAATCAGAACATACAGCAGAGTAATGTAAAGTGATATCAAAAAGCTATTGATCTTAGGAGGCCAAGTACATCCTGTATCAAGAGCGCCCCGTCACCTAGTCCTGAGGAGCAGACAGCTATGTAACCTTTTAACGAATGAATACAATTTCTTCTTCTTAATGTAAGTGAGACTAGGTGGATGTTCTTACTTTAGCATGTACACTATGAAATGTTTAACTGACCTACAGTACCAGTCAAAAGTTTGGACACACTTCTGGACATTCAGTGGTGTTTCATGATGGAAAAATGTTCTGCATTGTAGATTAATACTAAAGTCATCCAGACTATGAATAAATACATCTGTAATTATTTAGTAAACAAACAAGTGTTAAACAAACCAGAATATGTTTATATTTTACATTCTTTACAGTAGGCACCTCTTGCTTAGATGCAGATTTCTTGGCATTTTCTCAGTCAGCTTTATGAGGTAGTCACCTGGAATGGCTTTCAGTTAACAGCTGTGTCTTGTCAAGAGTTCATGACTTGCATTTCTTACCCTCTTAATGTGTTTGAGACATCAGTTGTGTGTCTACTTTGAAGCATTTAAAATATAAAACATAAAAGTGAACAAGTGTTTTATAGTCTGGATGACTTTAGTGTTCATTTACAATGTAGGATTTTTTTTAATTGACTGGTAGTGTATGTTACATTTGCTAAAACTAGCTAAAACTCCTGCTTTTCCAGGATATGAATAATTTTAGAGCCATGTTTTTACTTCTTAATTGAATGATTCACGCAGAAGTCAAATTGAAGCAAGATGTGTTAAGATGTCTGGAGCACAAATTGTTTGTCTTTAGTTAAGAACTAGAGTTGCAAGGCTAACATTGGTAACAAACACTAGAGCTCGATAGTCACTTATTGAATCACGGATAAATATACCACCAAAACAAACCACTTAAACCTCATCAGATCTTAAGTAAGGTTTTAATTGGAAGTTTAGGACACCATGTGATGTATTGTAAGCTTTAAAACATAAATAAAATTTGTGTACATATGTCCACCATTTTAGAAAGCTGACTTAGAATAGGATGTACTGGTCCAAAATCAGTTTTAGGTGATGACAATCATAAATAGTCTTCTACCAGCCGTGCTGTTGTCTGAAGTGGCTACATGTGCCTGTAAAGTTTTTTTATATATATTTTTTTCAATTCTTCAATACACAAGTAATTTGTTGGTTTTTGTTATTTTTTATAGCTCACAGGGAGTACTCTATGAGACCTTAATTAAGATCTGATTGGGTTGGGAGAAGTTTTGGTGATATATGATGATGGCAATGACTGGACTATTTAGGTGATTTTGGATGCTATTGAGCTCAATTGTTTGTTAGCAACAGCATAGATGGGGTTTGTTAGCAACATGTTAACAAGCTAGACTTAAAGCTCCAGTTCTACAATAATAAAGCAACATGTTTTGGCTGATTTGGGCGACTAAATCTGGGATAAGTGGAAAAATGTGTGAATATGACTTCTGGGTGAACCATTCTTTTAATCACTTCTATTGTTGTATGTCTATTGTGTTGTATTTTACTTGGCTGAAATAAATACATCATGTAACAATTAGCTCTCCAGGACTACAAAAAGGGCAGTTCAGCAAAATGGCCTATGACAGGGTTTGAATTTTCTTGTCATTCGGGGCTGCATTCAAAACAAGGGTCTGGAAAGCCAAGCAGAGGCACATGCATTTGGGTTCTCTTCATTCAAGCTTTAAATACTTTGCACAATGCAAACACAAACTGCTGTCTTTTTCAATTTACACTGATTGTCTTTAAGCGTCGAGCTCACCATGTTATTAAATGACTGATAGCACTGGTATATGTTACGACGTATGTAAAATGTAGAATTTTATAGCAAAAGGACATAGTGTAGGATGTGGCTATTATCCATATAACAAGGGTCTCCTAGTTTACCCCATCACCCCTAGTAGCAGCAGATTTGAAGAAATCATTTTGGTTATATTACGAATTCTACCTTATCATGATGCCAACTTAGTCCCAAAGTATTCAGACACGTTGCCATTGCCTGCCATTGAATATTTTGGGTACGTTGAACAAAGCCTCACTGAGTCCTAGTACATAAAATATCCACTATATAGGCACAGACAAAAGCAAGCTAGTTATTTTCCTGTCAGATTTGCCTCGTCTGCTAAAAAAGAGCACTGAATACAAAGACAGAACCCAAAAAGAACACAGAAGGCAAGCACTGACTCTGACGCAATCCTTCCCAGCAGAACATCGCACAGGGACACATCTTGTGATGATATATTCGGTCATGAAGAATGACTGTCACTCATTAAAGAGATGCTGCCTGATAGTAGACACAGGAAAGTAGCTGTGCTAGGCTGGAAGTAGCATGTCTGGGGTGATGCAGGAAGGTTATGGAAAATGTGTTGACTCCTTCAAGAGAAAACAGAGTCAGTAATCCTTTTTGCTGGGATAAAAATATAACCAGTCTCTGGAAGATGTGGGTTAAGAAGCAGGATAACTAACTGAAAGGTATCAACTCCATGGGATATACACTGCCTGTTTATTAGGTGCATCTACCTTATATATGCACTCATTGGCCATTTTATTAGAAAAGCCTACGACAGAGGTGTCGATTTACTGAAGTCCAACTGTTGCTGTAACAATTACTACCCCATCTACCAATGGAAAGGGACTAATATAGGACCATCACTTGGGATTATGTAGGAGGTGAACCATTCTCAGTGTATTAGGATCACAGTCTACACTTAAAGGCTTTATTATATGCACTGTGTTCAGATTTGCTAAGATAATAATATTCATGTTTGTAAAACAGGACTTTGATTATATTTATCCACACCAGAAGAATCTAATGTCTCCATTTTGAATTTTAGGGAATTTTAGGACAGTCAATACAATATTAAGTCTCCTGAGCCATCAAAGAGCAACTTTCTTTTCTTTTTTCCCAATGTGGTAGCAGCCAATGAACCCATCTCATCCACTAGGGGGTTCTCCACATCACATTGCACTGTCCCTGACTCTAGGAGGGTGAAGACATACACAGGCCTCCTCCGCTGCATGTGATGCAGCCACCGCCTCTTTTTGAACTACCGCTGATATACCGTCACTGGGGAGCCAACATGCTCGGAGGAAAGCGCAGGATTCCCAGCTCTGAATGAACCAATCAGTAGACGCCTGAGCCAGCGGACATTGCAATGTGTGAGTGATAAGGAGAGAGAGCACCATCTACCCGCCCAATCTGCCAATTTTTGCTGTTGATGGCAAACAAACAGTATGACCAGAAATCAAACTCGCGATCCTCTGGTCATAGTGTCAGCGTCTTAGCCTGATGAGCTACTCGGGGCCCCAACGAAGAGCAACATATGAGCATTAACATTTTCCTCTGGGATGAGTGCAGCTGTGTAGGTATATTTCAGTGCAAGTGTACAGAGGAACCAGTGCTGAGACGTTAAGGATGCTGCTTTCAAAGCCAGTTGTCAACAGTGCAAGATTCACTCGAATATCATTTCCTCAAGCCTAATATTGCCTGAGGTGCAGGTGTAAGCTTTGCAACCAGACAGCACCAAAAGCCCTGAACAGGGACAGAGGTTACTTCAAGTAGCAGACCCAAGATCAGGCGTTCTTACCTTGACAGAAGGACAAGAAACATGAGGTCAAACTGATCCTGGGTTTGCATTTTACATAACTATTGCATTCAAGTGCAGAGAGCAGGAAGCACAAACATTCATACAAGAAGCAGAAACTAGGAGAGGTAAAAGCTGGTTAAACTCACCGGTCATATCTGGAGGGAAGGCAGCAAAAGGTTCTGAGAGAGAGAGAGAAAGAATGAGAGAGAGAGAAAACTGCAATTAGCATGAATACTGGATGGGAAGAAATTAAGGAGGAACTCAATATCAGAGAGCTCAGAAGAAATCAAAGGCACATCCAAAATATACAACCATATGTAAAAATTCATTAGGGTTTTTGAACTAATTACTTCAAGCAGCTCAAACAAAGCAGTGATGCAGCTCACATTGTCAAAACACTTTTACTCCAAATTGCATCACTTCCTACATTTTGTCCTCCAAGATGCCAAGTAATTGTGCCTTTGTGGGAGCTTTGAAGCTCAAGACTGTTGATTAAGTTGCATGACATAAGGCTTTGTAAGTTTGCTAGGTTGGGTTTAGGGGAAGGAACAACGCATTCACGAGAGTAAAGATTTGGAAGGCTCGAAATGCAACAGTTACGAAAGAACAGATGAAGCAGACACAGTAGAAGGAGCGAATGGCGCTCAGGGAGTTATTTTTTGGCAAGTGTGCCACAGCTCGGCGTGTGCATCCAACTGCAGTAGTCGATAAGAAAGTTCCCAGTATGCTTTGGTGGGGAGGAGTGGAAGGATCACAGCATGTGTGCAGTGCACAAGAGCTCAGGAGATTTCCTTTTCAAACCGAAGTCACCAAGGCTGGCCAGCTGCAGCCGCCACAAACTACAGGCCTAATCAGCTCAACATCATTATTCTGACATTCAAACGTCACTGTTACAGTCATTCACTACATTTCTCATTTGACTTATAATAATAACATACAATGAAATGTAGATAGTACAGTAATATTATATTAGTAGTAAAGCTTACAATATAAACTAATAGGGGCTTTAAATGCCTTCACTAGGGTCTTCATATGCTATGAAGTGTGGCCTTATGTGACTTTACTAGGATCCTATTATGATTTGACTTTTAACCATAAATGCCTTACCTATGGATTTTATGTGCTTTGACTAGGGGCCTTATATGTCTTAACTAAGACTTTATATGTCTTAACTAGGTACTCATATGTCTTAACTATGGACATATGTCTTAACTAGGGCTTTATATGTATTAACTACGGACATATGTCTTAACTAGGGACTTATATGTCTTAACTAGGGATTTATATGTCTTATCTAGGGACTTATATGTCTTAACTAGGGCTTTATATGTCTTAACTAAGACTTTATATGTCTTAACTAGGTACTCATATGTCTTAACTAGGGCTTTATATGTCTTAACTACGGACATATGTCTTAACTAGGGCTTTATATGTCTTAACTACGGACATATGTCTTAACTAGGGACTTATATGTCTTAACTAGGGCTTTATATGTCTTAACTAGGGACTTATATGTCTTAACTAGGGCTTTATATGTCTTAACTAGGGCTTTATACAGTCATGGCCGAAAGTGAAAGAGATCTTAAAATTGCTGTTGAGAGAAGGCACCCTTTAAATATGAGAGACTTGGAGCAGTTTGCAAAAGAAGAGTGGTCCAAAATTCAAGTTGAGAGGTGTAAGAAGCTTGTTGATGGTTATAGGAAGCGATTGAGTTCAGTCTAGCCCATTTTTGGAGTTTTGTGTGAAATTATGTCAAATGAGCCTTTTTTTTCCTGTTTTTGTGTTGTTCCAATACACACAAAGGAAATAAACATGTGTATAACAAAACGTGTAATTGCAATAATTTTCTGGGAGAAATACTTCTGAAAAAATTCAGGGGTGCCAACACTTTCGGCCATGACTGTATGTCTTAACTAGGGGCCTTATATATCTTGACTAGGGGCCTTATATGTCTTGACTAGGGGCCTTATATGTCTTGACTAGGGGCCTTATATATCTTGACTACGGGCCTTATTTGTCTTGACTAGGGGCCTTATATATCTTGACTAGGGGCCTTATATATCCTGACTAGGGACCTTATATGTCTTGACTAGGGGCCTTATATGTCTTGACTAGGGGCCTTATATGTCTTGACTAGGGGCCTTATATATTTTGACTAGGGGCCTTATATATTTTGACTAGGGGCCTTATTTGTCTTGACTAGGGGCCTTATTTGTCTTGACTAGGGGCCTTATTTGTCTTGACTAGGGGCCTTATGTATCCTGACTAGGAGCCTTATATGTCTTGACTAGGGGCCTTATATGTCTTGACTAGGGGCCTTATTTGTCTTGACTAGGGGCCTTATATATCCTGACTAGGAGCCTTATATGTCTTGACTAGGGGCAGTGAAACCAGTGACTGCAACCGTTGTAAGGTGATTCCATTTGGTTGTGTTGGCCTTTAACCAGTGGTCCTAAACCTATGCAGGACCACTGAGGCTGTCGTGTACTTTTATTTTAAGAGAATGCTGTTTACAAATACAGAAAGAGGCGAGGAGAGAATAATAAAATATAGATCAGCATCTGACTCCACAGGGCTTTGTGGCCTAGTTTTCATTCTATATTTTATGTTTGATTGCAAGTAATGTGCCACTCATTTTTCCTCTTCTTCTTTCATGCTTTAATTTTATTTTGAGAAGGCTGTTCCTGTGACTGCTCGAGTTGACAGAAGAACAAAGTGTCTCCAACACAAAATACTGACAAAGAAAGCGCGACTCCAGAAGTGAAACATGAAGTGAATGCAGAGGGGTGGAATGGTGAGAAACGACAGACATATGGCATACAGCAATAATAAAAAAAGTTTAAGGACAAATGCCAAAAGAGAAAGCATGAATGTAGTGACAAACAGAAAATCATTACTTTGTGCATTCAAGAATGTTGTAGGGCCACAGTACTGCATTTCCTTTTGTTATCTACAGCAAATCACATTCATCTCTGTCATCAAGTCCTTCATGAGCTTGATCAGATATGCTAAAGAGTGTGGGAGGCAGAGAAGGTGGGAAGATGCACTCAAGATAAGATACAGAAAGGCGAGAAATGATCAGTAATAAAGGTGTGCTGGCACTTACGGGTACATTCCTCCAGTGGTGTGCTCGAGCTCATATGTATATTATCAATCCAGATGTGGCCTGTGGTGGATTTCTCAAAGACGCCTTCAATGACCACCTGCCAGAAAGCAAGAAGCTCAAATGAACCGAGATCAAGTGTCATGCACGCAGATCTAGGAAGCAAATTTAAACACATTTAGTACATCTTTAGCCCTGTTTGGACTGGATTCGTTTATCAGGGTGACGTCTGATTTTAAGTTCAGGGTCATCTCCTCAGTGTTTAAACTCCTGCATTCGGACACTATTAAATAACTATAGGAGTGAGTTTCTGGGGGGTTTGAGGGTTTTAAAACATGAATGTCTGTGTCACATAATATGATCACAATTTATTTTTATAAATTTTTTTGTAAGTTTTTGTTACATTTTTTTCTCTTCCCAGTGTAGTAGTAGCCAATTAGCCCATCCCCTCCATTAGGACTCTCCCCATCACTTTTGCAATGTCCCTGACTCTAGGAGGGTGAAGACAAGCACAAGCCTCCTCCGTTGCGTGCAATACGGCCACCACTTCTTTTCGAACTACCGCTAATACACCGTCACTGTGGAGCCAACACGCTCGGAGGAAAGTGCAGGATTCCCAGCTCTGAATGGACCAATCAGTAGACGTTGCAATGTGACAGTGATAAGGAGAGAGAGAGACGCCATCTACCCGGCCAGAGAGAGCACAGTCAATTTTTGCTCTCTTGGGCCACGGCTGTTGATGGCAAACAGCATGACCGGGATTCAAACTCACAAACCTCTGATCATAGTGTCAGCGTCTTAGCCTGCTGAGCCACTCAGAGCCTCTAATATGATCACAGTGCATTTGTACCTGTAGCTGTGATTATAATCACTCCTTTAATAAGCTGGTATTATTATTGTGTAATATGCCAGTATCTTGGCATTATTATGGATTTTAGCTTAATTTACCTGCATATACGTAATGTTCTCACAGGTACAGTATGGAGTGGAAGTGATTTTTCAAAAGCATTAACATGAATATAACAATGATCCTCATGTGAAAAGACTAAATAATGCTAGTAGCAGCCAAAAGTCTTTATTTTCCAATGTGAGACCGTGTCTGTCTGGAAACACAGAGAATTGCATCCAGGCAGGACTAAAATGATCAGATGAGCTCTGAGTTAGCTAAACAACAGTAGGTAATTCAGCCTGTGATTTTCTCAGAGGATGAGGAGAAAAACTCAGACATGATGCATCCTGACTTAAATAAAGAAATTACGGAATTACCACAGGACCCCATGTGATTTTAATCCAAACCAAACAAGACTATAACGGTTTTAAAACCTCATAACTGTAATTTTACTGGAGAAAGAAAACATCCTGTTTCCATAAAAGTTAATGTAAAAAGGTTTCTGGTTGGTTACTGTTCAACTTTTCAGATTATAAAAGAATATTTATAAAATAATTGTATAAAAATATAAAAGATTATTATAAAAGAAGCTGCTAACAGTGACAATATGCTATTATACCTAATGAAACATTTTGCCACTTTAAAAACAGCTTCTAATAATGAGAGCGCCTCATGAGGATACATTCTTAGCCACATTATAATTTTTGACTGAAGCATTGAAGCCTTCAATCAAGTAATACAGTAACCAGCATCATTGTTAATTATTAATTTAATTTAAAAACAGTGTGACAATAATAATTGCAAGCTGTATACACTCATGTATACACTCATCCATGTTAGCATTTCCAGTGAAGAGTTGCTTCAAGGCCAAGCTACCTGAAATTCTTTCGGGGATCGAGGTATAATGGTACGTCCCTCCTTCCAGATAGGTTCCTGGTTGCCATGGAGGGCCCAGAGAAGGGTTTCCTCCTGGAGTGGATTGCGCAGCAGAACACGCAGGGTTCCCTCATCCTCCAGCTGATAGGAGAACTTCAGGCAGAGAGGTCCAGTGTCAGGGCCCACCTCAGGACTGAAGAGCCTGGCTTTCTTCCCTTGTGTCTTGGGGCTGGCCTCAATGTACAGGTAGTTTCCCAAACCTGTGGGAAAGCAGGCATTACAGAGAGTCAAACATACAACATACAAACAAGATCTAAAGAACAAACCCTACGAAAATAACCAGCAGAACAATGAAGCCAATATCAAAATATCACATTTGTTTTAGTTGGTTTAGGCAGCAAAATGCAACTAATGTTTGCAGTCAAACAATTCCCAATAATCTCTCTACACCAGATGGTATACACAAAGAAATTCCATCAGGCAACAGCTTTGAGCCTGCGACTCACGTCCTACAAACAAAGCTGAATATAAACATTAGCTCACAGGAGATCCAGCTTTTGACAGAAGGTGTTTTCACATTCCTTCTTTGTGGAAGGAACTTGAGGGATCTTTTTTTAAGGAGAAAGAATCAGTCAGCTATAAAGCTCGATCTAAAAGATAAGTGGCCTCTCTGGGCCACCACATGCTCGGCTTATTAAACGTGGCACTTTGTGTGAAGTTTTATACGAGTGAAGAAAACGTATGGTCAATGTCTCTGAGTAATACTTTAAAATGTCTGAATCCCAGAACATCCCAACTTCAAGAATCAACTGTAAATGTGAAGTTACGTGTAATTGACTCCTGATCACTGGGAGTCCCAACTGAAGCAATTCATGGAAGGCATCCCTGCTTGGTAGGTGACATTTTAACTGTCTGCTTTATGTCAGCCTTTATGCATGCAAACCAGCGTGAGGGTGACGTGGCCAACTGGGCCATCTCCAGCGTGTCCTAGAGCTTTTCCTCACTCTGCATCTACACAACATGACTCACCTGCTGGTGTCTTCTGAATTAGCCAGCAAGCTGCGTTTGGTGAAAAAGTCAAGTGTGTCACTGTGGAAAAGCCAAGCACCTTGTCATTAGTATGAATGCTTTGTATGAGCAGTGGCGTCCCACAAGGCTCTACTCTAAAGACCTTCAAGTAATTTGAGTGTCTGTTTGCCATGCCTAATGCCCCCCTAGCGTTTTGCACTTTTCTAAGCAGACAGCTTGTAGCCATATGAGATTCCTAGGTGCATGTTCTGTTGTGGCACTAATCTGCTCCAAAGTTTCCTGGAGTATAAAGTGAAAAGAAAAAAATTTAAAAAATGAGACACGAAGCGAAGGGAGAATTTGTCATAACAAAGCAAGGCCAAATTGTAATCCTCTCGCACACTCCACTGTGAAGAAAGAGTGGTGAGGCAGGTGTGGATTCTTTCATCCGACCGTATTTTTACTCCCAGACCTCTCTGACACATCAAGGTCAAGTGGATCTGAGACAAAGTAAAACATATTTCAATGAAGTTTCACAACCTCCGACTTCGTTAAGACAAATGTCTGCATGACTCCGCTCGTCTACGACGCCTCTAGCCCTCGCCACGGCTTGTTAAATCTTTCAGAAAGCATGTTGAAAATATCTAAACTGATGAATTTAAAACACAGTTAGGATAACAATCCCCTTAACTTTGGTGTGCAATGGAAAAAAGAAGAGAAAAGAGAGGCAGGGGAAAAATGCAGGTCAAAAAGAGCAATAGCAGTATCTTTTATTAATAGGGCAAAAGTGCTGCTGTTGGATCCAGAGTATGTATAAAGTGAAATGAAGAATCATTTCTTCAAGGAGACTTTAAGAACATGGAAGTCTACTAAAAAATGCAGACATGTGCCTGTGAGGTAGTTGAAGGGTTGGAAGGCACGGTCGGGAATACGGTTTTCCGCAGGAATATGAGTCTTTGAAGTCAATTATAGATCCTGGGCCTTAACCCTTATTTCTACAAAGAATCGGAGCAGCAAGACAGCAGTAGGACTTGTTTGAAAGTCAGGAAGATCATTTGCCAGTTTTATACTGTGTTACGTATACGCCATGCATGTCAACAGTTTGGGAATGGCAAGAATTTCAAAATGCAAATTCCATACAAATGAGCATCACTTTAAGTAGAACATAGAAAGCTGATTAGATCAGTTTTTCTTAGACAACTAACAAACATCCTACTTTGGAACTTTATAATTCATACATTTTTTCCCCTTATGATGCCAGCACCTCACTAGCATTAAACTGTATTTGCGAATTAAACCACCATTTATATAAAGGAAGATATTTTGATGAACAACAATCTGAAATAAATCTGTTATGTTTTTATTAGATCAGCATATTAACAAACTTAAGTTGATGCACAAAGTGGCTATTTATGCTGTTTAACCTCCTACTTTCTTTTTATAAGGTATGGTCACAAATTATTATCATGAGATAATAAATTGAGGCCACAAAATAATATTTTGATGCCACAAAATAAAACATAATGGCAGAAGTTTTGTGTTTTATGGTCACAAATTAAAATGCTAATACATTACATGCCCTCAATTAATTCATTTGAGGCATTAATTTATTATTTTGTGAGCTCAAAATAATAATCTGTGGCCACACTTTAAAAATAAAAACAACAATTACATCAAGAACACCTCAAGCTTTGTTTGGATGAACATTTTGATCTATAAAGCAGCTACTTGGCTTTTTGTCACATGCAGGGAGAATGTGTTCATGTGTGCTCCTGCTTTGCAACATGTCACGCGTTAGGAAGCAGGGGAACGTGACGGACTGTCAGAGGGAGGAGAAAGAAAGTATGCCAAGCATCCGTCCCCTTTCCTTTCCTCTCCCAGATTCCACAGAGCATGCTGACATGTGGTGCACAGACTGTGGGACTTGTCGCTTGAGTTTGACTGCAGGTGTAGTGCTACAGATCTGAGATCAGACAAAATGTCCAGTTTGTATAAAACAATGAAACTACTGAATGAAGGAAAACTGACACCAGGTCAGGCTGAGACCATCTGGCAGGTTAAAACAATCAGCGAGGTGAAATCAAACATGTAGGGGAAGGTGCTTCGAGAAAACTTCACTCATTAATTTTATATTAGCGCGATTGATTGTTTTCGTGAAATGCGCTCGTGTACATGTGTGTATAAATATGCAAATGCAAGCCCACAGGCATGCTAATTTATGAGCTTGTACGTGTGTAGGCGTGTGCGTGGGCATGCTCAAGTGTGGTTGTGTTGGTAAATGTGTGTGCACAGTGTACATGTGAAACCCACTGTTGGAGCCTGTGGAGAGGTCCTGACTTTGGCCCAGGGCGGTGCTTCTGCTGGAGCTGTGTAGAGCCCAGCTGAGGTCAGCATCTGGGTCATCAGTCCATCCACACAAACCCTGCTCGAAATCACACAACACCACTGGAGAGGAGGGAGAGGTGCTGGAGCCTGCAGGGGGAGAGAGAAAGAGGGAGGGAGAGAGAGAGAAAAAGAAAGTGAATCAATATTCCTTGTAACAATCAGTGGGAAAGATCTGGACAACCTCATATCACTGCTATAATAAATTCACATCAATATTTATCAGCTGGTTAAGCGCTGTGTGGGCGAACAGTCCAAACTAGCTTTCACTAATCTTTGACTTCAGCCTCCAGGCGAGGAAGATGCGAGGCAGAAGCAGAAAAGCTAATCTGAACTCTTCTTAGTATATCTCTGTAAGGTTCTGACCACTAAGAGCCTGTGCTTTGCTGAGATTCACATCGATTAAAGACCAAAGCATCAATAGCGTTTACTTCTAACCTATGGAGATCATTATTCACGGAGGTCAGTTAACCCTGAACTGGCCTAAAATGATACTTCATACAGTATCAAAACTATTAACAGAAGTAAAAGAGGTCTTTTATCATGATCTGAATGTGACGTGAAGTTATAATTGTTTTCAGTCTTGTTTTGCAAAAAACACATCATTTATATCTAAAGTAGGAAGTGTAAAGTCAGGGCTGTTCACACAGAATGCAAATTGAATGTAAATGTAATTCATTACTTATGTATGTAATTGATTATGTGCTTATGTACATTTAAACAGTAAAGCAAGATGACAGTAATAACTTTAGGCTTCTAATGTTTAATTGGTGCAATATGGACAGAAAGACATTACGCCTATGTAGTAAATTCAACAGATGCTACTCATTTGTTGCAATAGTTCCAGATGCTGCAATACTCCAGTGTGCACAGGGAATGCAAATTACTCCCAAGTAATGGTATGAAACAGAAAGTGATTGATTGCCATTAAGTGCTAGAGGCAGTCTACTCACCAGAGCTGAGTTTGCGGGCAGTGCTGCTTTCTGCTGGGGGAGGCCGGGTGGACGTGGATGTCTCAGTGGCTAACGTGGACGTTTCTGTAGAATAAAGATGAGGTTAATTTTACATTTTGCATTGGCAAAATGAGCCCTCAAAGCAATCTGTTCTTTTTACTGTGTGCTGTGAGCATCCTGACCAAATGCATATCGAGCCAAGGGTGGTTTGATGTATGAAGTATTTGTATAACCCAGCACAAATAAATATAAATAGTCTTTAATGACATCTTTAATGTCATGTTACTTATTTACCACTGTGCATTCAATATATTGTAAGGTATATCACAACTGCAATATTCCACCATATAATCACAGTAACAGTACTTTACTAATATTGTGCAGATTTAGTTTTAACATATATGCACTGTCATATATTAAAAACTAGATAGATGAATAAATATTCTTTTTTACAATACTGATACCAGTGGTGACACTGAGTGTCAATAATGAACCATGAGTGTCAGTACTAAACCTCGAGTAACAAAAACTGAACCTCGAGTAACAAATACTAAACCTTGAATAACAAATACTGAACCTCGAGTCACAAATACTGAACCTCGAGTAACAAATACTAAACCTTGAATAACAAATACCAAACCTTGAGTAACAAATACTAAACCTTGAATAACAAATATCAAACCTTGAGTAACAAATACTGAACCTCGAGTAACAAATACTAAACCTTGAATAACAAATACCGAACCTTGAGTAACAAATACTAAACCTTGAATAACAAATATCAAACCTTGAGTAACAAATACTGAACCTTGAGTAACAAATACTGAACCTTGAGTAACAAATACTAAACCTTGAATAACAAATATCGAACCTTGAGTAACAAATACTGAACCTTGAGTAACAAATACTAAACCTTGAATAACAAATACCGAACCTTGAGTAACAAATACTAAACCTTGAATAACAAATACAGAACCTTGAGTAACAAATACTAAACCTTGAATAACAAATATCGAACCTAGAGTAACAAATATTGAACCTTGAGTATCAAATACTGAACCTTGAATGACAAATATCGAACCTTGAGTAACAAATACTGAACCATGAGTAACAAATATTGAATGTTGAGTAACAAATATTGAACCTTGAGTAACAAATACTGAACTTTGAGTAACAAATACTGAACCTTGAGTAACAAATACTAAACCTCGAGTAACAAATACTGAACCTTGAGTAACAAATTCTGAACCTTGAGTAACAAATACTGAGCCTTGAGTAACAAATACTGAGCCTTGAGTAACAAATACTGAGCCTTGAGTATAGTAAGAAGTAAACTGAAACTACTGTGCTCACTGTGCTGCCGTACAGGAAGAAATACACAGTTAACAAAGTCACATCACCCAATGGGTCTAATTCAGGACAGATCTATCCGACAGGATAGGATCTGGTGATCTGTTGATATCAGCTCAATACTGACTTTAATACCAATATACACAAGGCCATATAATGCATCCAAATATGCAAATGGAAATAGAAACCCAACTGAAATGATTCCAAAACTTATGATCATCTATCTATCCTTTTTCATGTTGTTGTATTCATTAGTTCTCCTAAATACCAAAATAATATCAGATATTTTAACTACAACTAACATTTATGAACCAAACATATACCATTAATCAATAACCACTAAATATAGAACATTCTCTTGTCTTCTGTCACATTGTTCAGCCATATGAGCAGTAGGATGTGTAGAATGACATCATTCTGGATAACAAGGACCAACATAGTGCTTTGTGTCATAACACTGGTGTGATAAGGAGAATGTGCTCTCAAGATGGCAAACAAGACAAGACCTAGAAGCCTTAAATAAAAACAAGTGCACACATATTCACACAGGTTTGTTTCCGTTAATTGTGGGGACATTACATAAACTTCCATTTATTTCACTGGAGACTTACACAAACCTTAAACATACCTATTACTAGCCTCACCCTAATACTAACCATAACATTACCCTAACATTAAAAATGTCTTCACTCCCCAATGTGTGTATTTTAACAGGCTTTGGTGCCCAGAATGTGACATAAACAAGGTACATACACATACACAAATAGCAAGAGGACCCTCTACAGTCCCTGCCATCCCCCAACCACCAAAACCGACACAAATCACTTTTACACACTGCAGGAGCTCAGCTCCCATAACTCATACAGCAGAGAGAGAGAGAGAGAGAGAGAGAGAGAGAGAGAGAGAGAGAGAGAGAGAGAAAGAGAGCAGGGTGAACTAGGTCTCATTAAATTTTAGATATGGCTGTGGTTGCAGCAGAGCTACAAAACATTAGAATATGAGTTTTATACTTGCTGAATGTATAAATCACAATATGATATAATGTGATAACATAGAAAATGAACAGAAGTTGATTAAATGAAAATAAACAACGGAAATTAAGCCTCACTTCATTGACAGCTCACTAAATTGTGCACCATTTCTAGAGGTGTCCAAATTCAATTGAGAATCTCACTCTTCATATCACTCTCTTATGATCCATGCACTGTAATGGGTAGTATTGTGTATGACATTAAATGCACATGATGCTCTGTATCAGATCTAACAGTTTATATATATATGGTTACTGTTGGTCCTAGGATTAGCTAGGATAGTGTAATGCTCTGCGCTACGTGGTAGGAGACTCGTTGTGACCCTGATCAGGATTAAGCAAAAGATAATGGATGGATGGTTATTGTTGTGTAAGTTATTTCTGTTCTCCACAATATTAGGTTTAATAACATAAGTTTAACTGATTATTCTTTTATATTAGTCTATTTAAAAAAAAAGTTAGATGACAACAATTAATGAATATGTATGAAGATACATATGTTGCATTTTTCTTCTTCTTTAGTCCTTAGCTGGCATCTGGCTGAGTGTGTCCTCGAAGCCAGTATGATGCTGTAGGTGCAGGTTGGTCACAAGCTTTCTATACGACTCTTTCCCACCACTTTCGATCGGTGGCCAAGTCCTTTGCTTGGTATAAATCGAGTCATTGGTTCCTCAAGTCTTCCTCGATTTGTTTCAACTATGTTTTCTTTGGTGCTGCTCGCTGGACTTTCCACTGAACAGGTCGAGTCCTCCAGAGAAGCTGGTGCGGTAGCCTGGACTCGCTCATGCGGCACACATGTCCAAACCATCGTAGTCGGCGTTGTTGAATTAGATCCTCGATGGTTGGTTGGTTTTAGCACCAAGATTGGATGGTTTCATTGGTGATGTGATCACGGAGCGAAACCTTAGCGATCTGTCGCAAAAATCGCATTTGGAAGATCTTGAGTTTGTTCAGATACGTTCTGAGTAGTGTCCACGATTCAGAACCATACAGGAGAATTGGTAGTGTGAGTGTCCGAAATAGGCAAACTTTGGTCATGGTAGTAATGTTGCCCTTTTTCATTACACACCATTTGAGAGATGCAAACGCTGTGGCTGCCTGGCCTATTCAGGAATGGATGTCTACAGAAGCGGCAACTTTCTTCGCTTGGACCATTGAGCCAAGATACTTGAATTCATGTACTTGTTCGGGCTGAATGCCATTGAGCTCCATTGAGTTGCCGTTGAGCTGGACAAAGGCCTGTGAGCCATCAGTCATAAGTACCTTTGTTTTGTCGGTATTTATCTTAAGGCCATAAGATGAGGCAATTTGAGCGATATTGTAAAGGATATCAGTGGCTTCAGCATCATCATCTTCTGCAACAGCGCTGTCGTCAGCGAACATGAGGTCCAGTAGGTGATGTCTGTCACTGAACTGGAAACCACTTTTTCTTTCAAAGGCCTTTCTCATAATGGCATTCACCATGATATTAAAGAGAAGTGGAGAGGCCATAATGTAATAATGCATATGTTGCATTATTACTAATATTTAATAAAAACATGAAACAAAATTATACACAAAAGTGTAGTTTACTAAAGGTTGTGCTTGTACGTTAAACTAACTTTCTGGTATTGTTCTTGCATGGTTCTGTTAAATGACAACGTTCCTGGAACGTTCTTTGAAGGTTTCGACTAAAGTTTGAACAAACCTAGATATAACGTTCCAACCTAACGTTAGCATAACAATGAAAAAATGTTCCCTGTTTGTCACCTGCCCGGGTGTATAATAATAATAACATTAAGGGAATGTTCAAAGAACGTTCACACTAATGTTCACATCTAACGTACTGAGAACCAAGCAGGAACTCCACACCATAACATTCTGTAAACGTTAGAAGGTAATGTTACCATGACCTAAATGGAACATTCTCGCAATGTTCTTGCAACTTTCTTGTGTTAGCTGGAAACTGGTGTGGAAAAGCTAAATTCTGAACATCAAACACATGTCCAATATTAAGCTAACTTTACCTGTAAAGCTTCACTCTGGTTCACATCTATAGCCGTTAACTAGAAAAAGTTAACAGTGCCAATCAAAATTACTTATTCAGCCAAACACTGAAAGTGTATGTGTTTTTTTTTGCCCTTTTCAGCTGAATAAATTTGGTTGCAGAATATTTGGTGCAGGTTGTAATAAGACCTCTGTTTTCTATAATAGTGTTAATACTGTTCTCTATCCCAGATACAATATTACTTTTCTAAAATATTTCTTTCTAATGTTCAAATTTGGTTTATGGGAATGATATGAGTGTTAGTAAAATGTTCAAAATGTCCAGTTTTCCTAATCAAACTAAGCCCTCCATCATTAACAGAATGTTCATATTGCACATATTTTTTGGGAGCTGTACCATGTACCATTATTGCTGGGATAACTGGGGCAGTGCTCCTGATTTTCCGAGCAGGGAATACTGATTAGGAAATAATTTTTATCTCAGTCTTGGGTCTTGGTTTTTGCATAAAATAATGAACATGTAACACCCCTGCTATTGAAATGAATCGGGAAGACAAAGCCACTGGAGATGACAGTCATGAAAGGCGGTCCACAGTTAGAGCTGCTCGTCACTACAACTCCTCATCCTTTTCAGAGGCAATTAGCCAGCAAATGTCACTTCCTCCACATTCTAACTACCTCCAGTGTCTTCCTTTTTCTCTCCATTGTTTGTTCTAGTTGACCTTGCTTAAATGCAGTGCTTACTGTATTTATGTCTATATTTTTGTTTATGGCTCTGTTCAGTTTGGAAAGGAGACACAAAGACTAAAAAGAAATTTAATCTGGACAATATTCTTCTTACTACAAATTCACTTTAGTTTAATTCTTTTATGGCACACTTGAGCTACAAGGCTAATTTAGCTAATAATGGAAGCTAGACATTGTTAGCACTGTTTACCTCTACTTGCTCGACAAAGGCAAACAGTGGTATTACCAGTATTACAGTGCCAGAAGTATTAACAATATAAGTAATGAACAGTATCAAAACAGTAGTATTAGCTATAGCAATATTAGCCATATTAGTGATAAACAATGTCACAACAGTAGCTATATTAGCCATGTTAGTGTGTCAAAGTAATACTATGTGTTATATTGGCCATATTAACTACACACAGTGCCAAAACAGTAGTATTGGCTATATTAGTCATATAGCATTGACAAAATAGAAGCTATATTAGCCACATCAGTGTGTCAAAGTTATATTATGTACCATATTAACAATACACAGTGGCAAAACAATTAGACATATTAGCATTGTCAAAACAGTAACTATATTAGCCATTTCAGAGTGTCAAAAGACTACATTTTGCTTTATTGGCCATATTAACAATAAACAGTGTAAAAACAGTAGAATGAGTTATATTAGCATTGTCAAAATAGTAGCTGTATAAGCCACAGGAGTGTGGCAAAGTAATATTATTTGCTATCTTGACAATATTAATGATAAAACAGTGTCAAAACAGTCGTATTAGCTGTATTAGTCATGTTAGCATTGTCAAAACAGTAGTATATTAGGAGGAGTTATATTAGTCATTTATTATCTTGGTAATGCCATTATGGTAGAACCATGTTTTTGTGTCACTACTACAATGATAGTACTATGGTACTACAAGAGCAATGCTACAGTAATACAACTAGTTACTAAAGTTATACTACTAATAGTACTTAATACAGTAAAATATGATTAAATTACTGTAGTAACACATAGTAACACATGTCATAACAGTTATCCAAAACAACAGTATTAGTTATATTCACCATATTAGTTATAAATACTGTCAAGATGACTAAAGTAAAGTTTGAATTTTACTATTGTAAAATTGAACTACTGTCCATGTTTATGTATAACAGTATGTCATATTATTACATATTAAAATTGGTAGCTTATTTGCTTCATTATCCTTGTAGCTCATGTACAAATGAACACTTCCTTCTTACCTTTGCAGAACTTCTATATATGAGTTAAGGGGGAAGCAGATTTTTTGCTGATCTATTCATTTAATATTTGTTCACAAGTATAGAGAGGTGCGCTTGTAATTTCAAACACACAAGGACACACACAGACTGCTGCATTAAGATGCTCTGTCAGTGTGTAAAGGTCAGCTCATCTCCCAGAGTAATGACTTTGACCTTTTTGGGATGTGGCAGTAACGTAAGCACTACAAGACAAGGCAAAGGCCAGCGACAACGCTACTTCTAACAGCAGCCATTAGACCTACCGCTTCACACATTATACTCACAACCTAGAGAGTGAAAATGTTTCAGGCCCAAAGTATAGAGAATGGATGATTTTTTATGCTGTGTTTGTATCTGAGTTTTCTGTGAATTGTTTTTAAAGTGCACTGGTCACTCCCATCCCTTCCAACTCAAAGCTGTCCTAACATTTATATCATCCCTTAATGCTCCTTTCCAGCCAAGCCAAATACATCACTAGTGATTACCCATGGGAGCAAAAACATTAAAACCAATATGCTATTATGATAAACATGCTGTTGGTCCTTCCTGAGCAATCAAAGCAGTTCTGACCCATTGAGACATGGACTCTTCAAGACCTCTGAAGGTGTGGTACCTTTAAGTCCTGTAGGTTTTGATCAAGCTGCTACAGATCGGACTTGTTCCAGCACATCCCAAAGTTGCTTGATCAGACTGAGATCTGGGGGATTTGGAGGTCATTGTACACTCTAAAAACAAAAGATTCCTGGAAGATCATTTAGAGGCTCCGCAGATTGCTGCACCAGCGGATCCTTTAAAAGTGCCTCCAGATTGTTAAAACCCTTCTTATGTGAATTGTTCTTGGAAGAACACAGTATGTCTTTAATTTCAATAAGAAACCCTCAAAAGCTCTTAGCAAAACCTTCATTTTTAAAAGTGTAGAGTAGGTACTGACCACTGCGGTCCAGGGGCAGCCCATAGGCTGTGCTATTTCAGAGATGCCCTGAACGCCTGGCTTTACGCCTGGCCATAATGACTTGGATAGTGTCAAAGTCTTCACGGCTGCCCTTTTCTCTCACATCCAACACAGCAACTATAAGAACCAATTGTTCTCTTACAGTCTAATATACCTCAGAGCTTCACATGCACAGCACATTTTAATGAGAAAATAAACATTATTCACTTTATGTGGTCTTAATGTTTTGGCTCATCAGTGTACATGGCTGTCATTGTAACTTTGAAAGCAGAGATATATCACGCTAATGATAAAAATATGATGAGTAGGGGAGCCAGTTACACCTCTACTGCAAAGGTCAGTGTAGCCTATATGAGTCTACATTAGCATTAACTCTACCACAGCTTGACATATAAGCCCCACTATGAGGTGAATGCATATCAGTGGGAACTGCAGCCTTTCCCTCCATCCTCCCTCTCTCTTTCTGTCTCCACTCCCTCGACCCCTTGGCTCCCTCGTTCACCCCACTCCTGTCATCCCTCCATCTGTCTCTTGGAGACGGCTGCCACATCTTTCTCCCAAGCTCCTGACTCAGCAAGTTATGAGGGAAAAAAATCCCAGGAAAAAAGCTTGAAGTTCAATTATGTAGAAAGCTTTCCTGCCTGCCAGCCAGGGCCTGCGGCAGGGAGCAGAACGGCATGCTGGGAAAAATTAAAAAAATAGAAAAATAACAGCTGCCCACAATGCACCTGGGGATGACATCATTGCACAAGTTACACAAACGTACTTTAAATGTAAACGTGTGACAGCAGTGACAGTAAGCAGTCTTGTAGGCAGATGAAATGGTCAGATATATGTACGGACCCATTTATTTGTCTGTGGATCAGATAAGGTTTCTGGCTGCGAGAGACGTGAAAACCAGCGCTATCAGGAGACAGCTGAGCTAACCTACTTCTTTTTTTTTACTGAAAGAAAATGGCAATTACAAGCGCAGATTATAATCTACATATGAAACGGAAGATGTTCTTGCGCTTTTGTGTCCTCGTCTTTCTCCCACATTAAAAGACCATTTTCTGCAAGGCGAGGGAACATTAAAAACAAGACATGAAAAGCAAGAAAGAATGAAAGATAATTCATATGTGAATGTGTGAAAGTGGCTCAGTGGCCTCTTTAGGAGAGACCCTCAGCCTACAGTTGACTAACGGGTCGCTATTGTGCATTCAGTTCCTAGTCCTAAATGGGAATAAAAACAGTGCAAGGGGAGATTATCTGAGAATCATTTAAGAAGCATCCTGTATATGAACTAGACACTGATGAGCTAAAACATTAAGACCACATTCCCAGATGAAGTGAATAAGGATCATTATCTTGTGAAGGGTAAAGTAGACATTTAGAGAATGTCTTGTAGTCATCGTGTCAGATGTAAGTAGTGGTGAAGATCTTTGCCAAGAGTCAGACGATTGGGTCGGAGCATCTTGTTTAAGGTGGCCTCCAAATCCTGTAGGTCTCAGTCTGATTGAGCAACTGTGGCATCTGCTGCAACAACTGAGGTCTGATCTGCGGTGGATACCACAGCACACCTTCAGAGGTCAGGTAGGGTCAGAACTGTTTCGGTGGCACATCATCATGTTAAGCATATTACAATACTAATGAGATTTACAGAAAGTAAATGTAATGACATGAATATCTACATATTTTGATATGCAGATATTGTGTTATATTCACATTAGTGTAAGAATATCACAGCATCTGCTGGTGGACGTGTAAGGGGTTAAGCTAATGAAGATATCTGTATGGGAATATGAGCTTGTTTATGATGCATAATGAAAACAGTAAAGTGCTGACAAACATAGATCAACCAGATGTAATGAGTATGTGTGTGTGTGTGTGTGTGTGTGTGTGTGTGTGTGTGTGTG
>BRDA01012284.1:12914-31824 GCA_036984385.1 Crenuchus spilurus | reverse complement strand
TATTGACATTTGCCATCTCCACATCATTGCATTCAGTTTTTATTCACAATTTGTATAGCGTCCCAACTTTTTTGGAATCCGGTTTGTACTTCAAACTACATCAAATTGTTCAGCAATCTCAAATAGACTTGCTTGTGTGGTTTCTGACACTGTATGATGTACTGTTGACTACAGAAATCCACAAAAGTACATTCAGAATGAGTTCTGCTCTCCAGTGAGTTATTGTTAATTTATTTAATAAAGTCAAATGAGGCTGAATTGTGAAGTATCATCTTATAAAGCTGGTTTGTAAGTTTTGTTTTATTGGTACCTGTTCAACACATACAGCAATTAAACTGTTATTAAACAATTATAAAACAATTATTACACAGTTATAAAATGTACAATTTTTATTAAATAGTTGTAAGGCAGTTATCAATAGTTATTAAACAGCTATGACACTTTTAGTAGAGTTGTTAAACAGTTATGATAAATAGTTTATTAAAGGTGATGAGCAGATTAAAGTCTAAGGTGAATGGTTCTGAGTAACTTTAGTGACGGGTTCCTTTCCTTACTTATTTTTTCTTCTTTTGTGGTTTAAAAAAATGTAAATTGGTGTACATATAAGCTCATGACTTGTTGGCTACATTAGCATTGAAGCTAAAGAAGCAAACTTCAGACAACAGAGAAGTCTGTGCTTGGGAACTGAACTGAACTGAAGCTGATAATGAAACTGGTGTGACTATATTCATGTGAGTTACCTGGCAGGCTGCAGCCCAGCACCTCCATCCTCATGCCGATGCCTGCGGGTGACCAGCGCTCGGGGTAGATTCTGATGAACTGGGCTGGGATTTCCTCAAAGCGCCTCAGCTCTGGAGTATCATAGTGTGAGTTACCCTCAAAGATCTACAGCACAGAGAGAAAAACAGGACCATTACAGCTGAACACACACCATTTTACCCACTGCACCCAGCCACTTTATATGCACATTATTCACTACAATAGTCACTTTATTCTGTACAATATCTGCTGCTTCATCACTCTTTGTGGTTGCACTTTGACCCATCTCTTTTTTATGTATCCTAGAAATTAAAAGTAATGAAAAAATGAATGTAAGGAATAGACGCTGGACCCACCAGCAAGTCCAGGCTATTTAAAAGGTTAATGCTTATAGTTACTGTACAGAAGTGTTTATTATATATATAGTGTTTACTAACTGGATTCCAAAAAAGTTGGGACACTAAACAAATTGTGAATAAAAACTGAATGCAATGATGTGGAAATGCCAACATCTAATATTTGATTCAGAATAGAACACAAATCACAGATCAAAAGTTTAAACTGAGAGAATGTATCATTTTAAGGGAAAAATATGTTGTTTCAAAATTTCATGGCGTCAACAAATCCCAAAAAAGTTGGGACAAGGCCATATTTAGAATCAAGGCCATATTTAAAAGTTGGGACAAGGCCATAGTTTGCATTTATTGTCCATTTACTCTGTTGTTTGCTGCTGTTCTGTGTTAAATGAGACATGGAGAACCATGAGATGATCTTTAAGGACATCAGCTCAACACTGAATTTGTTGACTTTGGCTTTAAATACAGAATTCAGTCTTATAAGAAATTATTAATAATGAATTCAATGTGTTCAAGAACTATAAATATATATATATATATATATATATATATATATATATATATATATATAAATCATCCCAATTTTTCCCCAATGTATTAGTAGCCACTCAACCCACCCATTCGTTAGGACTCTCCCAATCATTGTCAGACTCTAGGAGGGTGAAGACTAGCACAGTCCTTTTCCTAAGCATGTGAAGTCAGGCTCCGCCGCTTTTTGAGCTGCTGCTTATACATTGTTGCTTGGCAGCCAACACGCTCGGAAGAAATCAGCTATCAATGGCAAACAGAATGACCGGTACGCAAACTCACAACCGTCTGATCATAGTGTCAGCATTAGTCTGCTGAGCCACTCGGAGCCTTGTGTTTGAGAAAACACATTTTCACATCTTTGTAAAGGTTTTGCACAATAACCAGTTTGAGTTGTTGGAAGAGAAGAAGAAATATTTAATACTAAAACATAACAGTCAGATGTTGATGTGGGGCTATCTCAAATATCAGTCAATCAAGACATGTTTGAAGTCTAAATATTGCACTGAATATTAGCTGGCAACAAAAATAGTCACTATAAAGTCAAAATACATCAACAAAACTTCTCTCAACACACTCAAACTGCATTCAGATCTTAGGATACAGTATGTCCAAAAATAAACAAAAACTTGACACCTAACTCAGAGTAGGAAGTGATGAACAAGAACCCTGGTCCTAGAGTGCCACTGCTCTGCATATTCTAGTGCTCTCCCTGGTCTATCACACCCACTTCAATTCAGAAAGGGCTTTTTAATCAGCTCATTAGCTGTAACAGGTGTGCTGGGAGGAAGGGAGTCTATAAATTATGCAGGGCAGTGGAACTCCAGGATCAGGATTTAGAACCACTAATCTAGAATATTGTGTCCTAATCCACACTGACTAATCTGGGAAACCTTAATTAAGATCTGGATGTGGTTTTATTGGGCTGAGAGACATTTTTGTGATATATTTTGACAGAAACGACGAGCTAGAGTTCTAGTGTTTGGTAGCAACATTAGCCTCACTGTGTCAGTTCTAAACTAAAACAACAGAGTGGACTAGGTGGAAATATACATCAATGACTTGAGTCATTCTGGTTTCAATACATGAGGTTAAGCTATACACTGTTCACGTGCTTATATACTTTAACAATGAAATGATATTCATTTGTAAATGTGTGTGAAAGGCTAAATTGTTAGGACAGATCAGATGTAGATGATGGACTGTAATCTTCACGGCCCTTGTGTAAGAACACACTGTACCATGACCTTTGCAGTTGTGGTGTGTGTCCAGATATTTGGAGGACTGACAGCTGTTGTCAGATTGGCAGATATTAACATGATAATTTCAGGTCCTAGCTGTTCAAGTTATTTATGATCATTGTCTACATATGACAGATTTGTGCTTCTACATACTAAAAGCAGTCATAATTCACTTTTACGTGATCGTTTTCTAATCTCTCTTTATCCCTTAGCATTAATTAGACAGTTTTTTGTTACTGTGCATTTAAGATTGATATATCTAATGATATGTGTTCTGTGTTCTCATATATCTAATGATCCCTGTGATTGGCTGCCCTGTATTGAGGTTAATTCCTTATTCCTCTCCTTATACCTTTGTGTAAACAGACAGAACTTAAGTATAGGCTGAATATGTAGGTTTATATAAATATGTTGGTTAACATAAAAAGTCCACTTTACATGGTTTCTACATGCTGCATACTTTTCATATAAGAATGATTTGGATTAGGGTTTAACAGTCTTTCCATGCTACACCAAAATCATCTATTTCCAAGGGAAATACGGTATTCCAATTTTTATTGCTTTCTTCCTTTTATGCAAATTTCAGATGCTGATCAAAATTGCATTCATTAACTGTTTCAGTTACAAACCTTAGGCATACTGGTCTTGCTGTCCATCACAAAGTTCCAGTCCTTTCCGTTGAGGCTGTGGGCCAGGCGATATTTGCGGACAAACGCCCGGTTGTCTGAACTACTTCCCACCTCTCCACTGCGTGCTCCTTGAGTGATGACCCCCCTCACCAACTTGGTGGTGCCCAAGTCCACCTGCAGCCACTCCTCTCCAGCCAGGGGCTGTCCAGGACCAGGGAACCAGCCTGACCTGCTGGCCACCAGCCGGGCAGCACCAGGAGCCCAGTGAAGGTCCCTCACTGTAGATGCTGTGATCTGAGAGTCCGGCAGCAGACCCGAGAGCAGGCCTTGCAGTTCAGAGCATGGAGCATCTGAGGTTGAAGAAAAAAAGGGAAAAGATAAGAATGAAAGCATAAACTCGCTTGCAGCAACTGTGCCAGGTAACAGGTTGGCAGCATGCTAGCAAAAATCCCATTCAATCTAAAAGGTATACAGAACAAAATGTTCACATATACTGTGTTATTGCGGCTTATCAAAACAAGGCAGTCAGTTGAAATACAATGAACTTCCTAAAATTCTAATGTTTGCATGATGACAACACATTTCAACATAACACACAACAGTGTGACCTTTTACATTCAATATTAAATTAAGGTGCTGTTAAGCTGAGCTGTTTTCTTACACTTACACTCTTAAACTTAATGTGAAATGAGAGCTTTCTGAAAAGCTTGATCAACAGTTGCTATGAGTTTAAAAGTCCCAGCAGAAATACAACAATGAACCAAAACATTAAGACCATTATGCTTATATGCTTAATATGTTGATCGTCAAAAACCTCTGTGCTGTAAGAGCATGGACTCCACAAGACCACTGAATACATCCTGCTGTACCTTGCAACATTATCAGCAGATCCTTAAGTCCTGTAAGTTGCAAGAAAGAGCTGCTCTGGATCATACTTGCTGTTCCAGCACATCTCACAGATGGTCAGATTGAGATCTGGGGAATTTGGAGGCCACTATCAATAGATAGTGATGAGTGCTGACTGAAAGGATCATAATGAATTGGTCAAAGTCTCTCAGATAGTCATTTCTATCTTTCTCTCTCACATCCACTACAATAACTGAGAGTTTGCTTACTGTCTAATATATCCTAGACCTTCACATGCACCTTTATTACAATATAATCAACAGTATTTACTTAATATAGCAATGGTCATATTGTTTTGGCTGATCAGTGATATGCAATGAATGTAAAAAAATATATCTGAACTGAAGCATGGTCTGTTATTACACTTATAATGAACATTTCACTTGTATTATATTCATCATTAGTAAGAACGAAAGAAATGAAGTGACAGGAAGAGAGGAGATGAAAAGCAAGTAGAGGAAATGAAAATTGTGAAAAGGGAACACAGACAAAGGAGAGAGAAAGAGAAAGGATGGATGATTTAAAAAAATAATGTTTACCAATGATAAACTCTAAAAAAAAGGGTTCTTCAAAGGTTCTTTAGTAAAGTCAGTGGTTATATGTAGAGCAGTGAGCACTCAATGAACGCTTGTTTTTTTTTTGTTTTGTTTTTTTAATTCACTATGATGGCTAGCCTGTTGTAGACGGTTCTTAAAAGAAAATGATAGTACAGAAGCTTTTTAAACAGTAAAGCTAATAGTAAACATAGCCTGACATATATATTATCATTGTCAGATCAAAATGATAAGAAGAGAAAAAAAAACGAATGCATCAAATGTAGCCAACTGAATCGCCCATTTGTTGACTCTCCCTATCACATGTAATATCTCTGACTCTAGGAGGGTGCAGACTAACACAGGTCTCAATATATTTTCTTTTGATCCAGATTCAGAAACAACATGAAGTAGAGCTGAAGTACAATTGACAAAGATCTATTAACAAAACTAATGTTTACTGTATCATACAGTTTACTGCAGGTGTGTGGTATGTACAAATCAATGATTCAAGAGATCCAAGACTATGTGTACAAGAACTAGCAAGGACACGGCACACAAAATAAATCAAAGGATGACACGCTACAGCGCTAAATTCTAACTACACAGCATGTAGGAGCATAAATGTAGCAAATCAGATTGCTTTGTCGAATGATGTATGTGTTACTTGTGGTTGAAGAGTAAGATAACAGAATTGTGAATGCCTTGAGTGAGATTACAAGGTAAAAGCTTTCAAAAGATTACACGCGTCAGATAAGATGATATCACTGCTTAATATATGAGGTGTTGAGGAAAGGTCAGAGCACCCTCTCTCACCTGTGATCTGGCATCCATAGAGCTCAAAGCGCAGGGCAATGCCATTCTTCCAAGTTTGAGGTCTTATGCGGACAAAACGAGCCAGAACTGGCTGAGTCACACGGTTGAGAACCACCTCAGATGGGTCTGTGTTAGCATGGAATATCTGCAAAAGAAACAGTAAACAGCATGTAAAGGTTAAACAGTTGTCATTCATCAGCAACAAAAGCATCTGAATTTTACATGAATAATTTTTATTATGTAAGTGAATCTGTAGAAAGGGCAGATTCTAAATTTTCAATCCATTCTGCAATTGTATTTGCAAACAGAAGAGATTATTGAGAGATATTTTATTGAATTGAATTACTTATATTTGGTTAAAAAAAGGAGGTTAAATCTAAAAATGATAATACAGAACTAAATTTTGCTAACTGGTAAAATAATGTCTCAATTAACGAATGATTATCATAAAATTATTAAGTCATTTATGACCATTAGTTGAACTCTTCAAGTAGATGTTCCATCATATCATTGCTTCAGATATTTGATCAATACTGCGTGTCATAATAAACCAGTAATTAACTTCAGTAATCAATTAATTATATTTCAGTATCATACGTAACCAAGCAAATTAAAACTTGTTAATAAATATCACTTTACCTTAATTAGCATCACTTATCTCTTTAGTGCTACTTTCATTTCATTATATAAGTGTGTATAATTGATTAATGGATTGTTATTAAATTATTCAGTATTACAAAAGTATTTTAGAAACAAAAAAAATGAGTAAACAAAGTTTTTATCGACATCTACATTGATTAATAGTTGTAAAACTATTTCACAATATTATTACTTCCATTAGCTAATTACATTAATTGAGAAATTAATTGAGACAGTAACACCTTAATTACCATTAGTAGATGTGCTCTTATTTTAAAACTATTACCAGTTAATGTAACAGAGACTTGTACTGAGGACCAAACAACTTTGACATTTTAATATTCTTGCCATTTCTTGATATTGAAATGGTTGGAAAAAGTCAGAAGTTGAATGTGAATTTAATTTGTTATGTAACTACATTGCTGGTCTTTACTATTGCAACACTAGGAAAAAACATTAAAAGTAGGGAAAAGCTCCTAGAGAGTCCTGAAGCAGAAGATAAGGTTTGTGGGCAAATTTAAGTTCACTCATCATACGCATTGACCAGAACCAGGCAGTGATATATTACAGAGGTGCTGTAGCCTGAGATCTTGTGTCCTGGTGGTACATTATAATGGTGATCTGGACAACGTTTAACCACATGTGGTAATATATTGGGGGGGATTGTCAAATACAAACACACATCCAGAATCGATCTCTCCATGACATGCAAAAGCTGTTATTTCTAATAACAAGTGATTGTTGTGTATTTTTCAAACATGACCAATCTAATGATGTACGCCGTGTACAGTAACCAATCTGACTAATAATCTGCTTTCAGATCTCATGTCATACAGTAGTCACCAGCTCTCTTCCTGTAGCCCTATGAAGCACAGCAAAAATATGAAAAATTCTTCAAGAAAACGGAAGCTGATCACGGTTATGAGGATGAGGAAGTTCACTTCAGGACGGTCTTTCTGAAGGTATGAATAAATGAGGCTGTATTGGACGCATTTCCTGCCACAGCCTTCCTTAATGAAGCACATCCTGCCATAGTTTAAATATAATCGCAGTGCTTTGTCATAACTAACTGTGTAAGGTTTGTGAAACAATAAACAGCCTTTTGTTGGATGAATCATCTTTAAAGAAAAGGTTCACTCAAAAATCTCTTACTCCAGATGCAGTCGATCACCAAGACTAGAACTCAATAGTCACCTAAATAGTCTTAAAACACAGGCCTTATGTAAGGATGTGGAGAGAGTGCAGACAATATTCATGCATTTTGACAGAAACCACTGGATAATTTAGGTGACTATTACGTTCTAGTGTTTGTTAGCAGTGCTAGCTCAGAGCTCAAGATCTAAACTAAAGGAGCTAAATTTAGACTCCAAACATGTCTTGGCTGATCAAGAACATTTGAGGTAATTGAAAAATTTGGCGATTTATTAGTAAACCATTTTTATAACAATTTTGTAGCTCAGCTCTGGCCAAAGGCTACACTTGGCTAAATTCTGAAAATTCCTTTTTTAATGCTTTCATAAAACCTTACGAAAGAAAGGAAATCCAGAGAGGTAACAACAGAGGATGCAGAGTACGTGTTGCCAAGTAACTGGGAAAACAGGTAGGACAAAATGTTCTCCAAAAAGTTTTGTAGGAAAAGCAATTGAGGCAGCGTTTGTGTGCTTTGAGAACAAAGACCTAACACCAATCACTGTGCTCCACTTCTGTGTGAAATTACTGTGAAACTCGTCCAAAGCAATATAAGAACCTCATCAAAAAATCGCAGGTTTGTGACGTTCTGCTTTCTGCAATGAAACATCTCTTTATTTCTTTGCCGCTCTAGCTCCTTCTTTCTGGAAACTGCAGAGACAAACAGACCCCAGGACTCTGTGGAAATGATAAGACCTAGATAAGACTAGTGGGAAACAAGGGCTGATAAGGCAAGAAGTCCCCATGCATAACCCAATGACTGGCAGTTACACTTAATGTCAACCCATGGGACTTCCACAACTCCACTGAATGAGGAAAACAGAAGAGTTGAAGTGACAGAGCTTGAGTTTTGGGTTACATAACAGCTTTATTTGATGTATGAGCTGTTTCCAAATATAAGATTCACTCACTTTGAGAACTTCACCAATGCTTCTGTATATCAGAAACAATAATAAGATTAGATAAACTGGTATAGATCCATCATCTTCCCTTATCCGTGTCTGGGTCACGGGGGTAACAGTAGACCAGGCATCCCTCTTCCCAGCCACCTCTTCCAGCTCATATGGGAGGATTCCAAGGCATTCCCAGGCCAGCTGAGAGATACAATCTCTCCAGCATGTCCTGGGTCTTCTCCAGGGTCTCCTCCCAACTGGACATACTCGGACCACCTCACCTAGGAGGCATCCAGGATACATTCTTACCAGGTGCCTGAACCACCTCAACTGGCTCCTCTCAACATGGAGGAGCAGCAGCCCTACTCCAAGCCTTTCCCAGATGTCCAAATTCTTCACCCTGTCTCTAATAGAGAGCCCATACACCTTACGAAGAAAACTCATTTCAGTCGCTTGTATCCGTGATCTCACTCTTTCAGTCACTACCCAAAGCTCATGACCACAGGTGAGGGTTGAGTGACTGAAGTTTTGGTTTGCGGTATTTGGGTGACTATTGAGTTTGTTACCAATGTTAGCTTCCAAAAAAGCAAAACATGGACTCCAAATTTGTCTTGGCTAACTGACTACAATGTTTGAGTGAATTATGCCATTAAAGACACTTGAGTCTCTGGTGAAATGATGTCTATTGTTTCAAGAAAATAACAAATAAATGGCATTACACCAATAAACCTGGTAGGAAATGCTTCACTGAGGAAGGCTGATACAGTCCATGGTTACCGTTATGTGCAGAGGTCATTTGGTCTGTGCTCTGATGGAGGGAAGGACGTCAGTGACCACTTCCACCTCCTACTCTTTGCAAGCTATTGTTTCTCATGGTCGAGGCACTGCAAGTGATACACAGTCATGTGCAAGTTAATGCAACCTTGAGTTAAGTTTATCCATCTTCCACAGAGAACAAACCTCTGTACAGACAGTGTATTTGAACATTCAATATTTTTTCCCCAAAAACATTCAGCAAATGAATAGAAATTGTGCATTAAAACATATTTAATAAAGTTATGAACACTGAAACATTTGATAAATGTGATAATGATCAATCATAATTTATTTTCTTTAATGCTTTCAGCAATTTGCAGAACACAATATTCCAGCCAAACGTGTTTACAGCAACTAGCTGGAATTTGAAGATGGAGAAAACTGCAGCTGGTCTTTTCAATGGTGTTTCAATTCACCTCCAGACGGCTTTTGTGTTAAAATGAAAAGTTATTTGCAGGTAATGCTAACGTGAGTTGGTAGTTGGTAGTGCAGGTGTTGGAGCACACAGTGACTGTTTTTCTCACTGAGACACTATGGGTGCCCCACATGGTCTCACGAGTTACTGTGTTTAAAAAATAACAGCACTAACACATTTATTGCCTGCAAAACATTTTTAACAATGTTGACAATACTAATATTTAAGTTGGCTCCCTGTAACTTTTGCATAAGAATTTACACACCCTCATGATGTTAGGTGGATCCCATAAGGGTTGGGTAAACACTCCGTTAAAGCCCTCATGGATGTAATTCTGTACACATTCCTTAGATGCTATGGGAAATTTGAACAATAGAGACATCTAGCCAACATTTGTATATTATTGTCCAAAGAAAAACAAGCCTCTTCTCAATTTTTTGGCAGTTTTGGCAGTGAGCTCAGCTGATGTCCTTTACACTGTGTTACAATTTCATAATGACAAACTCTAGAAATGCTCCAAATTAAAATCTCTTTATATTAACTTACAGTGAAAGTAAAGCAGCCCAGCAATGGATCAGCGCTGTCCTGAGCTTAGCTAGGATAGTATGTAATGCCCTGCCTTGCATTATCATAATTATCATAATTCAACCTGCAATTTTCTCAGAGGAGGAGGTAGAAAAACACAGACATGGCTTAATTTGAAAGGAAATAAAATCTCAGAGGAGCTCATGTAAAAGAGGAATTTACCCCATATACATATAATCTTGTCCAAACAGGACTATTGATGCATAGGACTATACCCTAGTCACATCAAGTATTACTAGTAGAACCTGTGAACATGTATAACCAGTACAACTGAAGAGTGAAAACAGACATGCTTCACTTGATACCCTGTGTGTATTTGATGTTTTTCTTTCCTTCTATCTCTCTCTTGCCTTTTTCTCTTTTTCTCTGTTCTTCATTTTCATCATCCCTGGCTCTGTCCTCTTGACTTTATCTCTTTTCTTAAATCCACTAGCCACTAGCCATGTCCCTTAGAGAGATAAGGTTTAGCAAGTGTTTTATAGGGCAGAAGAATCCATATGGAAGACTGCCCCCATGTTACCCTTACTTACCCATCCTCACGCCCCTTTTCTCTGGCTGTCTGCTCAAGGCTGTACAGGCTGCAATGTGTGTGTGAGTGTGTGTGTGTGTGTGTGTGTGTGTGTGTGTGTGTGTGTGTATCCACAGGGACCCTTATAAAGGAGCACACTCGTAATGGTTCAGCAGGGCAGTGAAATGAGGAATGAAGGAGGGCCTAGCATTTAGACTTGAGATACCCCCATTAAATGGTGAACATGGGTATGTTGTGGCTGGAAAAACCAGACAGACAGACAACCAGAGCCACAGACTAGACATATTTTTGCTGTAGATGTGCAGACAACAAGCAGTCAGGTGTCAACAATTTGCCAAAACACAAATCTGGGCCATAAACTCTTCCGTAGGAGAATCAATGACAAAATGGAAAAAAGAAAAATGAAAAAAATGGGACACAAATGTAAAAAATGAAAATGCCAAGTAAAGAGCTCTGGACAATGCCAAAACAGCAGCACCATGAGATTAAATAAATGTAATAAAACAGAAATGTGTTCATTCCAAAGAAATCAGAAGTACAAATAAAGGAAGAGTAGAACAAGGGTCTCTCACCATTAAATATGAAGGTTTAGGTGCCAAATACAAAAGAAATGAAATTCTGACTGATGAATAGTATTCAAATAGCAGAAGACTCAATTTGCAAAAAGCTATTGTGTTTCCAGTTGAAGAGCTACTGCGTGTGCAATTCAAACAGAAAACGATTTGAAATGTTCAAAGATATTATTTTTATGATTCAAACAGTAAAATATCCTTCTATCAGCTATCATGGTTAGGTTTTCACTGCCTTCTCCAGGATTCCAACAATAGCTCTGTCATGGTTGTTGACCTGCACCAACAGGCCTAATTACTGAAGTCAAAGGTTAATTAGTCACAACCACAGGGTCTGGACAACATGGGGTTTTGGACAGTTGTCTAAAGGACAGATCTTTAATACTGGAATAAACTGAGGAATGAGGTGGGTGTGTATGGCCATATGTGCATGTTTGGGTGATGGTAAGGATTATACTTAATCCACCAAACCGCAGCCATGAATTCAATAATTGCTTTTTAGCGAGAGTGTTAACCGTTGAAAATCCAACCAAACTCTTATTTAACTGTTTACTGATTGTCTAGCTTTCATGAGTAACTGTAATCATGGGAACATATTTACAGTAAAATTGCTGCATGCCTGCCAAGAAACAGACCAATAGGACCATGTACCATGGTTTAATTACATGGGGAAAATTGGCAGCCATCCAACACCATCCTTCCACTATTTCCCATATATGAAGAGCCCTATAGAGATAAGCTCTTTACATGCTAAACTATTGCTTTACCCATCAGCTCAGCAATGTCAACAAGGTCGGAATCTGCCTGACGACGGCATGGATGGTGTCACGGCAAAGTAGAGTGCCATTTGTCCATTTGAATGGAAAAAGCCAGCGAGAGTAAGTTGAATAATTTAGGCAGCTATGTTATGTCTCAACCAGTGACGGGTCATGAAATTATAACGACCACATCCTGCGTCCCTCTCGCACACCCCTGTAAGCATGCACATATATGTGAGTGTCTCTAGCTTTGGGCCGGTCAGACGTCCCGGCCAGACTGTTAAGGGACCCAAGGTCTCTAAGTCTTTAAGAATTGATAACCTTGATGAGGGCTTGGGGCAATCTGGATTGAAAGACAAAAATGAGGAGAAGAAGAAGTAATGAAAGGCCAGGAAACAAACATGGCCACTGGTCACCCCATGCCAAACACTTCTACTTTCTGCTATATTATCAATCACATGAACAACACCAAAGAGAAATACAGGATGAACATGTCTGCTCAAGACATTAGCATGTAACCGAAAATGAATAGAGACAATACATTCACAAACAGATGTGAATACAGATCAAACAGAGTCTAAACTACTCTTCAGTTCAGACACCGTTACAACAAAACCATCACCAACACCTAGACTGAAGGAAAGATGCACAATTATACACAATATAAGAGCATTACAATGCATTACAATAAGAGTTTTAAACTAGTGTTCACTTAAGTGCTCCACAAAGAGATGCTCTTCAGTCTGTGTTTGAAGACTGTGAGGGACTTTGCTGTTTGAACAGTCAGTGGGAGCTTATTCCACCACCTGGGTGCCAGGACAGAGAAGAGTCTTGATGCTAGTCTTCCACGTGTCTTGAAGGATGGCGGGTCAAGCCAAGTCATACTAGAAGCTCATAGGACTTGAGGTGCGGCTCGAAACTTGACAAGACAAGACTGGCACTAGTAAACATTGGCTTGTTTTCCATTCATTTGAGAACTGAAACCTCTCTGGTCTACTATCGAATCGTATTCATCTGTCAAATAATCTCATCATTTCCTATCAAATGTTCTGCTTTTCAGGACTAAACACATCCTTATAAATATCCAATATAATCCTGTATTACTATATCAACTGTCCTGCTAATCATACCTAAACACTGCCCCATTAATCTGCACAATAATCCCATAGTTCTATATCCACTATTTTGCCTAAAAAACAGATTTATTCTCTAAAATAATCCCATATGCTCTGTGGGATTGACTGTCCTGCTAACCTGACCTAAACACATCCTTATTAATCATGAACATAATCCCACATTTCTATACCAATTGTACTGTTATTCAAACTCAAACTATTCCTCTCAAAAATAATATTACCGGTAACTGTACTTCCATGGCATGATCCAAACAGTCCAGTAACTCTACACTAATCGTCCTGGAAGTCACAGCCTCTCATGCATTCAAATGGCTCTTGTTTTCTCAGTGAATTAACAAGGCCATATTCCAGCCTACATGCACAAAATGTAGATACGCTGCAAGGTTGGTCTGCTTGGGTGAGTTATTTGTGGATTTCTGTTCAGCATTTCAATGTTAAAACAGCTCACTCTCAGTTTAAATTCCATGTACTGTGTGCTACAGTTTATATACCAACAGAAGATCATTTTATACTTTATATTACAATTTTCTAACCTGTTTTTATCCTGTACGCTCTGAAAAGATATGTTCTTTAAGGGTTCTTTAGTTTAAAAATAGTTCTATATAGAATCGTGAACACTTAAAGAACCCAAAGTGTTCTTTGCATGGTAGAAGTGTTCTTCAGATTGATGAGGAAAGAACCACATTTTTACTAGAATCGTATTTTAAGAGTGTAAATGAAACAGTTTTAGTAATATGGTTTTAGGAATGATATATGCAAATAAGGTCAATCTTATTGGGTGTCACGTCTTGTGCCTTACTCAAAAAGCAGTCTGGGCTGAACAGGCAGATATATGTAAATGGCTCCTTTTTTGTGACATCATAAAAACAGTGAATTTAAAATGGACTGTTTTCACAGCTATGCTGTCATATTTGGAGCATTTAATTTAATCTAATTTTGCCAATGTGATTACACACAATGGAACTTGACCTCCGTGTAGTGAAACACACACACTAGTGAACACAGTAGGCTGTGAGAACGTGTGTCTGAAGCGGTGGGCAGCCCTATCCACGTCACCTGGGGAGCAGTTGGGTGTTCGGTGCCTTGCTTGAGGGCACTTCAATCATGACCTGCCCGTGCATTAAACTGGCAACCTTCCGGGCACGAGACCAGATCCCGAACCAATGGACCACAGCTGGACTAAGCATATGGACTAGGACGAGAGTGGCAGATTCTGAAACCCCATCATTTTGAAAGTAATATTTTGATTTCTGTGTTATGAGCGCTTTAAACACAAACAGATACATAGAGTGCTGTTCTATTACAGTCAAGACATCACTTTCATCTTCGTCCTTCTCGCCTTCTTCCTCCATTTCTTCCAGATGAAGACATTGACAATAGGAGCTGGTTCCAGTTGGCCGCTCGCCAGTTTCAAGCAGATGAGAAGGCACACGGAAACAGCTTGTGTGTGTAAGTGTGTGTGTGTGTATGCACAATCATATACCATAGAGGCATTCACTTTCTGAACGGCACTTTTTACTACCCCCCCCAAAAAGAGCTTTATGTCACTGAGCGTAAAAAATGACAAGACCCTTCTCCATTACCCCCCTTTTACCCCCTCCCCTCCCCTCTCTGGCACAAGGACCAAGGAGAGAGAAACCAAATTGCTTTGTATGCTGTTTCTTTCGGCAGCCGCCAAGGGTGTGTGACAGATATATTGCTTGCCATGTAAGATGGATTTATAGGAATTTCAATCATAAACAGGATGTGTAGCAGTTTTTTGGGGGCCTGTGGGATTTTCCCCCTATTTATGCGTGTGAAAATGTTTATGTATACGGCCCTGGCTGTTACGGGTTACGTGTGACCCTTTGTGTGCACTGGCCATAAATGAGGGATATGTGTGTATGTTGTTTATGTGTGACTAGTGTTTGAGAAAGGACGGAGGTCAGATAATTGGCTCATGAATCATCAACAATCGTCAACAATCATGGAAAACAAGCTCTACACTGAAAAGCATCGCTACATCATCTGCCTTGTCTTAAACCCTCCAACTAAAGTTCTAAAAACCTCCCTAGTTTTGATTGTGGGGATGTTATTACATTCCAATGAGGTCCAAAATTCCAGCCTCTTCTTAATCTGGAAGAACATTCTCACCCAAAACAAAAAACACTAATACTGTGGGAGTCTTAGTCAAGGCCACTGTTACTAGAATGCTCCATTACTGTGACAGTTTTCTCCTAATATTAAAACATTTACTCCCTAACATCAGTTGTGGGAATGATCCCTGTTAGCTTGCCCCCTTGCTTTCCGCTTCTTGAGACCCCCCACAGAGGATATCAAATGAACTAACCTTTACGGAGGTTGCTAATTTGGCTCTTGGCTTGGAAAAAGAGTTAAAATGCTTAAGCTTCTTCTCTGAGGTTATATCTAAACTATATCTAATAGCAGGGACAAGAATACCTCTATAACTGCATTATGTGAAGCTCTTTAAATGTCGAACATCCATAGGTGCCATTTACAGGCATCAGGTCAGTGCCCCCAAAACTGTCCCAATACTATTATAATGCAAAGCTTGAAACTGCACAGAGTAATCTGTAAACAGCTGCTGTAGTTAAACAGCATCTACATTCAAAAATAGTCAACATGTGAAGTATACTGAGCACATACAGAAGATATCAAGAAAGGAAATGGGCGACACCATTTTTTTTTTGAGAAGCAGTCATGTCTTCACCTTAAAAAGAAGCAGGACTGTGTCTGGGGCTCTGCTGGTGAATATCTGTGATTGACAGGTAGTTAAATAAGAACATAAAAGACAAAACTGCCACATAATGCTGAATATAAAACATATAGACTCACAAAAAACATCTCTCATATGCCCACAGCCTGGCACACTGGCTCAAGGAAATTTTAAGGAAACAGTTTCTGCCATTTGTTGTTCTACTCAGTTTGTAGTTTGAAGCTTTGCTCTTTGGTGCTGTAATATTAACGATTGTAGCCTCTTTGGTAGAAATGAACTAGAAATGCTGCTTTCTGTAAATAATATTTTTTGAAAATGTAGTAAAAACAGGATATATTGTCATATAAGCAAGGTTCAATCCCCAGGCTGGTCATGACTGAAGTGCCCTTAAGCAAGGCATCTAACCCCCAACTGCTCCCAGGGTGCTGTGGATTGGCCACATGTTCTCACAACCTAGTGTGTTCACTAGTGTGTGTTTCACTGCATGGATGGGTTAAATGTGCAGGTCAAACTGTCCACGGTTCACATTCACTAATGTAAGTGGGCTGTATGTCTGTAATATGAACCAATTTGTCCCTGAAACGGCTCGCATGCATACACTGATACGTGTATACACATCGCCTTCATCACCAACAACAAAAAGTGACACATTTGTGCAGGGTTGCCAGGTTTGCAAAAACACAGTTGCAGGTAAAACTTGGCAGTTTCCAGGGTTTTAACACTAAATAACAGAAGAAATGAAATGAGAAAGTAAGATTTGAAGGAGATTTACATTTTAAAGCTCATTGAAATATATGTGTCACTTTAAATTTTGAGCTAGTTTAGTGTAGTGGGACTTCTATTCAATATGATATTTGGTGGATCTGGCAACCCTGTATTTGTGAGATTTGAGTAAAACTGGTAAAGCAGATGTGTTAGTAGCTGATGTGTGATGGTGTTTTGATCAGGAGGACAGTAAACAGGTGCTGGACTGTACATGATCAGGTGAAGAAGGTGAATAAATGCCAGCTGGCTGCTGTTACTGTTTTTACAGCGACGTGAGTAAACGAGAGGAGCCAACACTGCCTCACCCACTACACACACGTGTACAAGCAAAAAGACATGAAATCTGATCTGACCATCACATTCAAGTCACATGTCCACAGATCTGATACGTATTTGATCTAGAACCTCATATGAAAATGACTCAAATCTGATGTGAAAAAATGGGATTTGACATCCACACAGCCATGAAAACATCAGATCTGAGCCACATTAAGGCAAAATATCAGATTTGAGTCACTTTAACCTGGTTGTGCGAACACAGCCAAAAGGTTGAATCTGATCTAAACTAATGTGCATATCCCATAATGCACATAGCCCTTACACTTATGATCTTTACTTTTAATAATCACACACAAACTGATTATTATTTTGGACTTTGGTAAGCAATAAATATTACAATTCATTTACTGCCAGTGGTCAGCAGTGCACTAGAGCGGTGGAGAGCCATTATCCTGAATACATTTTCATCTACTTGTCGGCTTTCTAAAAGCACGTCTCTTATCTGTTGTGATGGGACCCTACATGTTCTAAAAAATGATCACTTGCCTCCAGCATCTCCAGTGCTCCCATTCTCTTCAACTAAAAGCATTACGAGGATCTACCTCCTTAATTAGACACATCTGAAAACCCCAGCATGTCTTTCATGAGGACAAATGCAGGACTAAGTGTTCACATTATGACGCATATTTACTTCCACTTTAATGGAAAACTCTATGGATTAAATGGCTTTGAGACTAGGATTAAGTTCTTGTCCAGCCAGCAGCTCAGAACTAAGTGACCTAGCATATATTCTCAACCTCTTCCAGACAGGAAGACTAATCTTTTAATCAAACACCAACCCACTCAAAAAAGACAAGTGCGAGGTTAATCCCAGCACTTTTATTACATGACTACCCCCTGCTGTGAGGTGCTTAAGCATCTTTTAGGTTATGATTAAACTGTGTCTGGTGCTAATAATGCAGCATTAGCAGTCACAAAACATGCTGACCCGCCGGGGGTGACAAAAATCAAGTGGATTTTAGTTTGGTTAACTTCAGAGTAAACAGAACAAGAGAATGTTGACAAGTTAGCATCTGAAGTGTAAAAGCTGTATGTCCTGCTAAAGCAGTGGCTCATTTAAGCTACTAGATGTCATGGCTAAGCTTGTGATTAGACTGGTCTACTAAAATGCTAATCTGCCAAGAGCTAGCCACTAAGAAAAGATGTATTCATCTGGAAAACAATGTTTTTCTTCTTTTTCAGTAGAATTATAGGTAGTGAGGGGTTTTATAGTAAGTGTTACTTTTGATCAAATCAGCCGTCAAGACTGAAAGGTCACAAATCTACCATACACTGATCACACAACAAAAACTCGCACAGACACTCCTCTCCCATGCACGGGGTCATTACAATCCCAGGTGTGGGTGTGGGTGTGTGTGACCGGTCATGCAGGTGTGTTTACAGCAGCTAGTGCATAGGCATGACAAATGGCCTTTAGAGATAAGGCTGCACAAAGACCTCTATTGTTCCCAGGTTGCCAGATAACCATCCCTCAACCTGTTCCCATGTCACTTTCTCTGTTGACAGATCAATGAGGAGGTCACCTGGGACTGGGGTCACTAATCCCAACAGTCATTATAACTCCCCCAACCAGTGGCCCATGTCAATTAAGTGACTTTGCCTCCTCTAGGGCATTTCTAGCCTCTTATCTTAGCCCATTATTGCAATCTTTGCACCAAATATGGGTACTTTTCCTTAAAAAACTACAAACCGGATTCCTAAAAAGTTGGGACACTAAACAAATTGTGAATAAAAAATGAATGCAATGATGTGGAGGTGCCAACATCTAATATTTTATTCAGAATAGAACACAAA
>BRDA01012284.1:0-12814 GCA_036984385.1 Crenuchus spilurus | reverse complement strand
TAAAATATTGACATTTGCCATCTCCACATCATTGTATTCAGTTTTTATTCACAATTTGTTCAGTGTCCCAACTTTTTTGGAATCCGGTTTGTATTATGCGTGGGTAAATCAGGAATGTTCAGAACAAACAATAGTGCCAAATCCCATTTTGAAGCTCAAAATATGAAATGTCCAAAAACCAAACCACAAAAAAGTATAGAAGCTTTACTTTCTAATGGCATTGTATTGATTAGACATTCTCAGACAGCCTCTGTGTTGTGGAAGAAATAGCTTTTCTGTTTTCCATGATTTTGAAAGTGATGAAAAGTGATTCTTCAAGTTCAGAACCCACACAGCGTTTAGTGTTGGGAAGGAAGATAAGGTTCTTTTCATCCCCTACCTTGTGGTTCTTGCCATGACGGTAGATCATCCAGTCTTCTCCATTGGTGCTGACCTCCAGCTTGAAGGTGGTGACGTAATAAGACTTTTGTGTCTCTTTAGAAATAGCTCCCTGCGTGGCAATGCCAGTCAGAACCTTGAGGAAATGCAGATCCACCTGTGAAAGACAAGAGCAAGAAATATGTGGTTTTATTTGATTCAGAGGATAAAGTTCCTGATACTTTGTCGTATAATAAGCTTGTTTTTGTTATTTAATATCAGTAAGTATCAGAGAACAAAGTAAGCACAAAAACTTCACTTCTGTGGTCACTGTGCATTTATCTTACAACAGCAAGAAAATGAAATAATCCACCACAAGGATCTGCCAGCTCATGCCAGCAAATCTACTACAGCTTTGATTATGAATCTTCGATGATGATTTATTGTTGGGGTGCCCTGAAGGAGAATAACCTTAGCACAAGGTGATTCAGCCTCTGATCCATCAAAAACACAAGACAAGTGTTTCCAGGTCTGAATGTAATCACCATTCTGGAGAGGACGATGAACCAAAGCACAAGGGAAGGAGGGGATCTAAAATCGATGGCACAGGAGAAGATTGCTAACCACAGATTCCTGAGGAGTGCCCTCATCCATCACAAGCTGGTTACCGTCATAGTAGGCCCTCCACGCATCATCACTCCCCGCTGAGACAACAAACACAGCGCTCATGGAGCGTGGCGTCTATCGAGGGGCAAGACAGAGTGCTCCTACGAGGGTTGATTGTGTGAGTATGTGAGTTAGTGGTAGAACCGTGGCTCCCAACTATTGGGTTGTGACCCAGAAGTAGGTCAGGATCAGCCACAGAGTGAAGTTCTGGATGTCTTCTTCTTTATAGATTATATATTTAGATTTATTTTTAGATGTTGACCTTAATTCAAAGACCTATAGTCAAGATTCAATTAGCCTGAAAATGAACACTCATAAATAAAAAGCAAGTCATTAGCTTTAGCAACTTTTGTCAATATGGCAAACAAAGAATGACTACTGATACTTTTTCAAAGTAAAGAAGCCAAAAGATGACAGCTTGGGAACTGATGACCGGTGTCTACAGTTTACTGATTTCTCTGCTCTAAACACGATTAATTAACTGTTGAATCTGCTCTCTGAAGGCCTTCGGGACTAGAGTTCCCCACTCATGTTATAAAAAAAGACACAAATTGTTCTCCAACGGAAGGGATTTGCAACTTTTTCTGCAATGTGGCTTAATTTTAAATAGATAACATTCTTGCAGACTGACTGAAGGGGTGGTGACCTTGCATTTTTTAATTTTGTCTAGCTGGTACCAGTTCTTGGCCAGATGGTTGGAATCCTCTACGTTAAAAACACTTCTTACTGATTTTTTTTATTAAATATGCAATTGTAGTGGTTCTACACCATACATCCAAGTGAACCATTTAGAACAGCACATATTACTTGTCACTGTGAGGGGTGGAGGAGAAGAGGAAGAAGCTGGGATCCAGAAAACATGGCTTTTATTACCAAACACTGAACTGTGGTGACAAAACACTCAAATTCATTCTATATGAAGATGATGATATATAAACCTGTGAACAACGTACAACTCGTGAAAACATATGACAGAAATATGATTGACACAATAGGAAGGCTTTTTAAAGCACACATGATAGACAAGCAGGACTGTGAACAAGACAAGAGCCAGGTGTAATCACTGATACAAGACATGGCATGACGTGACTGGGGAGTGTGGACATGACATGACATGGACACGAACGCACACAAAAAGACACCAAGATGAGGCAGGGGGCGTGGCCAGGGTCACATTAATATTAGTTCTGTGTTGTATATCCTTAGATCTTTTATGTATCAGTACCAGCTCTCTTTCTTTCAGTGAACAAAGCACTGTTAGATAAGAGTATCTGATAAATGTAGAAATGTATGTAAACATTTAATATTAATCTGCTTTTATATCAACAAACAAAAATAAAGTCCAAGATTCTGGATTGTGATGTTTGTCCTGAAGCACGACCAGCTGATAACCACGGGGGATGGAAGAACCCTACCTGAATGTACTCTTTGTTGCTGTCTTCTGCGGGCGTCCAGGCATTGTCTTCGTTGTTGAGGCGGGCCAGTCGAGGCTGCCAGCGGCCATCGTAGAAGGAGGAGGATGCCGTGATCTGCTCGTCAGAAATCCTCCCAGACTCCAAGCCAAAGGCAGTGCTGCAGTGGAAGGCTGGGAGAGAGGAGGTGAGAGAGAGAAATGGAAGAGACAGAGACGTAGAAATGTTAACAACTAGAAAGATGAGTGCGGAATAGATATTACAAGCAGAGGTGGTACACAAGGAGCTTCTTTAAGTAAATGTAGAAGTACACATATTTACTCAAGAATAAAAGTGCACAATCTTAAAAAAGCACAAAATAAAGTGTATAAAAAATAAAATTAATTTGTGTTACTGAATGTTACTTATGTGTATATATATATATATATGTGTGTGTGTGTGTGTGTGTGTGTGTTAAGTCTATGGTATATGCTACACCTGCATAGTCAGCAAAGTGACAGATTTGAATATCAGGGTTTGTTTCTTTCTATAATAGGAACAAAGTGTGTCCCTGCCACAAGGTGCATCCTCTGCTCTAGGATGCGGAATGTCGTCAATCAGAAGCGGAGCTAATCTGGATATAGTTTAGTCCTACATCAATCAAACGAATGAGACAAAAGTCATGTATTTCAATCAGCAATGACAGAAACAGGCTGCATAGAAATGTCAATAGAAACTGTTTTTGGCTGTCACTGGAATGTCACTTGTCAATTGAGATTCAGCAACATAGAAGTTTCCTGATTTCATTTTTTTTACATAACTACATTAACAAAGTACTTAATTACAGTAAAACTACCCATCTCTACTTTCCACTGATAGATAGATAGATAGATAGATAGATAGATAGATAGATAGATAGATAGATAGATAGATAGATAGATAGATAGATAGACAGACAGACAGTTAGATACACACAAAAAGAGAGGGGGGGGCTAGAGAAAGGGAGAATGCTAGACAGACAGAGAGTGAAAGGACAGACAGATAAAGGCTTATAAACGATGGACAGATAAAGAGATAGAGAGGACACAGCTACTCAGCCTCTCTCTGATTGCATTTAGCCTGACTTTCTGGAAGCTTTAATAAGACAGTCCATTAATAAACATAAGAAATGACCACGGAATTGAAAATCTTTATCTTGCTTACTGTCGCTAACTTCCTTGCGGGTCATGTTGTAGCGGGCTGAAAAGCCATCTTTTGCCACAGCCATGTCGGTGTGGAAGGAGAGAGATAGGAGCCCAGTCGAGGACACGATCTCTGGAGGGATCTTCGTACCACAGTATCGGCCGATCAGTGGTGACACTATCAGAGGAACATGAGCAAAAACAATTACAGATCAAAAATGCATGTAGTGTATATACTGTACTTATATAGAAGAACTTCCTGTCTGATCTCATAAAGAATCTATTTTTGATTTTCTATGTGATCAGACTTATTCAGATTTAAATGCATAATTACTGTTTAGTTGCTAAAGTTAATATTTTGGTTAAAATATAAAATATAGTCAGTGCAGAAGTTATATTTTATATAGTATGATTATATTGTACGTACTATAAAAAGTTGCACTTTCTGAGAAAAAAATATCAAACTTTAGAACAACAACAAAAAAACAGGAATGTGCAGACACAACAGTGAAAATGTCAGCCATGTGTTTCATTATACAGTGATTCATTATGCTCATGTTAAGTTTACAGAGGACGTCAGACACCTCCGAACACCTCCACCTCAGATTTGATTGACCATCCTGATTGTGAACATCATGCACAACAAAACTGAAGAAACAAGGAAAATCCTGCTATCACACTGTCTGTAACTGGTTTTAATTTATTACTAGTTATGTTCTTTTTAATGTAATGTCTCCATAAATAAGCATATTTACTAAATTAGTAATTAAATTAGGTAAAATATTACTGTACGGTGCATCAAACCAAAAGGCAAAATAAAGAAATATGTATTTAATTTGTTCATAATAAATTCTAACAATTTCTTTCATTTTTGGTATGCATCACTAATATTTACATCTTTCTTATGTAGGTGATGTGTTGATGTTGGAGAGGTGTGAAGGAGACGGATGCAGCAGTGGTACCAAAAGACTATTCACAGAACTCAAACTCTACTATGGCTACAAGACAAAACTGCCGCTATGGGTGACCTAAGACTATGTTGACATAATGACAAAACAGTACATGACTATGATGACAATACAAGGCTATGGTAACAATACAATGACCGACAAGACTGTCACACACAAGGGAACCTTTATACCAAACACAATTAGGGTGGGGAAGAGAAACCAAGGCTGTGCAATGACAAGACATGATGTGGTTGGGGTTGGGGAGATGTGACATGACACGTGGACGAAGTAAACAAAAGGTATGTGGACAGAGACGAGGCTGTGGGAGGTTTAACAGTTGATTTCCACTTAAATAATCAAAGCATGTCATCTGACCTAGAGTGCCCAATCTTTTACATATAACATATGTAGTAAAACGTAACAAACGTAACAAAGGCCTGTTACCAAATCTTAAATGCTTAATATGTTCCCTAACTTTTTCAATCTTGTTCCTATCAATTGTTTCCATGAGTTCGTACTGGAAAAAAACTCTTAAGTCATGATTGTTGGCCGGTGTAAGGCAGAAATGAGACTCAGGGCTCAAAACGTAAGTCAGGGCTTTAAACCGCCTGCCTGTTTAGAGTGAACTTGAACAAGCTTTCTTCCACATGAAAGGCTGAAAGATCAAAGACTTAAATACCAGGTTAATGCAGGAACCGATGACTTATTGATTTTAACATTAAGTCTGACCATATTAGCCAGCCTGACGCTCATAAACTGTCACACAGCAAGAGGACCAATCGCAGACCTGATTAAAATGAATTACTGTCTCGAGATCAGCACTCCGTCTTCTAGTAATTAAAGTCATGAGTAATTGTCATTTTAAAACGTAATCAAATAAGAATAAACTACAGACCACGTTTATAAGCTTTTCTGTCTTCAGATCCCATTCACCCTAAAAAGAGTTATAAAAGCAGGTCATTATTCCTTTTGTTGGTCATTAAGTACAGGGTGAAAACTTAAATGCGGACCAGGAGGCTTTGTCTCAGACCTCCCAATGCCCAGTCAGGCTTAGAATATGTTAATCATTGAATTTAACTTTGCTTTACACATTGCAGTGAAATGTAGAGGAGTCAGAATCTACTGCTCAGGTCCTTCTTGCTAGGAAAACCTCTCGTATCTTCTCTGGACTGGACTGGCGTTTCAGAGACAGTGGCATCATTGTAATGTAAACATTTGACACCAGGGAAAAATGTAACAGGTGGTCAAGTATTTTGTCCCCAATAGAGAGTGTCCTTCAACAAATGTAGGTCCTGGGGAGGTATACTGGCAGGTTGTTGGTAAGAGTTCAGCCAGGAGGGAACCCTGGCAAATGGGCAATTGTTGGACTAGGGTAATGGGGTCTGCTGAGGAGCCATTCTAACACTAGACCTGGGCTGAAACCTTAGCTCTAGTAGCTTTGTTAGTCTATTTGCTAATAGACTATAAGCCTTAATTAAGAGTTAAACAAGAATAAACTACAGATTAGGAGCATCACTGGCACTGGCACTTGAATATTTCTTTTTTTTTTGTGAAAGTGAAAGTAAAACTAGTAAACATGGACTGAATGAATTTATGTTCTCGTGACACCTGTACTACAGCACATATACAGATATGAACATACAGCTCAAAAGTGGTCCATAGTTTAGTCATTTTTATCTAAGGCAACATCCACAAAGATATTTTTAAATAATCACAACATTCACACAACTTTTTGAAAACACTAATCCAGGTTCACACCATTAACCTGCATTTGCTTGTTGCCGTTTATATTTACAGAGCACACTGAACATGACTAAGCTGTCACAGTGCTTTTATTTTGCAATCTTAACTTGTGGTGAAAAATTCATTAGCAGAAAAGCATTTGCATTGTAGACTCAGAAAAACACCCATCAATCACATCTGAAAATGTCTGGCTAATATGGCAGACCACTACAAGCCCACTGATGTTGTTCTCACTAAAAATATCATGTCAACCATTGGATTAGAAGGTTCTGCTGACACCAGAACAGCCTGAAAGCTGAGGTCTCAACAGAGATTGGATATTCCCCACTCTTGAGAATGGCTGACGAGACACAGCGTGATCCTCTGTCCTCAATCCAACCCAGCGGCCTGGATTAGGGGGGCTTTTCTATGACATCTTTCACATCTTCTGTCTGCTAGAGCCTTTGATTTATAGCCCCTCTACCTCACAGGCTTATCACTTTTTGTTTGTTTGTTTGGTATTTTGAGGAGGCAGATAAAGGGTATACTGACTCACACAATTAGGACAAGTGAACATGTCTTAAAAAGAGATTCCCATTAGGGAAGTATTTTACTGAAACTGGTCCACTGACAGTTTTGTTCATGCCGTTTAAGAATTTAAGCACATAAGTGTAGCAGAAAGTGTACATTGGAATGATGCCATTGAAGAACCATTTTAATGTACAGCTCTCTGAAGGACAATTTTTTGATCAGTGTGTTTACGTTTATCCAGTGTGATGTACAAAAGTGTTTTGTTTTTGTAGTAGTCCAAACTACTTCAGTTCAGACACTGTTAGAACTAAACCATCACTAATTCCTAGAAAGAAGTAAAGATACACAATTATAGACAATATAAGAGCATAACAATGCAGTGTTTTAAACTAGTGCTCACTTAAGTGCTGCACAAAGAGATGCTCTTCAGTCTGTGTTTGAAGACAGTGAGGGACTCTGCTGTTTGAACAGTCAGTGGGAGTTTGTTCCACCACTTTTTGGTGATAGGACAGAGCAGAGTCTTGATGCTAGTTTTCAAAACGTCTTGAAGGATGGCGGGTCAAGCCGAGCCGTACTAGAAGCTCAAAGGACTTGTCTGTGTGACAGACCTTAGTTTGAACCTCCAAATTATTAACAAGCTGTTTACCAATGTATGTACAAGCCGAGAACCATGTAGAAATCTTAATTTTTAAGGCTGTATGGCTATTTAAGACTATGTATGAACAGATGTTTATTTGTTTTAGGACATATACAAAAGGAAGGACTTCTTGTTTCTAGTCAGGTTGTACATTTCTATAAAAGTTGAGCTGCCAATTAACTTTTTTTTCACATAAATAATGTGACGTTTTGGAATAAGTGCTAGAATATTGCTGTTGTATAAAAAGTTTTGGTTTCAATCACTGATCTGTGAATAAATAACCAGCCATATAAACTGATCACTAAGTTTCTGTGCTACTGAAAAGTGATCTATTTTGGCACAAATCTGAGTTGTAGGTCTCTTTAGTGCCGTTCAGCCTGAAATTGACTTTAGGGACAAAAATAACTAAAAGCTCAAGACATTTTGTGTTCACCAGTAAATTGTAAGCATGTGTTGTTGTATTACAACTGATAAAACAAGGTTTATGTTCATTTGAAGCATTAACTTACAAAAACATCTAGCATTTGCATTTATTTTGTATAGTTACTGTTTAAAAACCCTAAAACTTGAACATGTAGGTTCAGAGAGAAACTCTTAAACAATACAGAAGATTGTTAAGAGGTGAATTAATGGACGTATACAGTTATTGCTGTCACTTTGCTAACCTAATTAAATACATATTTAACCCTAAGGAACCAAACATCTTTGTTTGAGCACAGTGATTATTGTTAAAGAAATATCTCCTCTTGTAATTCTAAACACTAATGCAATTTAGAGTCTGTACTTTCTGCAGAACTTAAATGTACTATGAGCAGAATCATGAACCCAAATTGTGACATTAAAGTCTCAACAATTCTCAGTGAACACTATTCTCACCACAATATATTACATCTTAACTGAACTGAACTTTGCACCTGTGAAATGGAGCAAGGGCAGGAGGAGTCGGATGCAGCAGGGTTGCAAAAAAGGCTTTATTGAAGAAACTAAAGAAAACAAACGAGACTATGAAGATAACCAAGACTAAAACTGTGAGAGACTAACACTTGACTATGACGACATGATATGAGTGAAAAACAATGACTCACAATGACTGTGACACACGAGGGAGCTAAACAGCAACGTACATAAGGACAGATGATTAGATGGCAGGGCTGTACAATGACATGATGTAACTGGAGGTGGAGACATGACCAAGACATGGGAAACAAAGAGCATGTGACAGGACGGGGCCAGGGACAAGGCTAATGGCGGGAGGGTTACAGTACCAAATTGAAAATAAAACTGGAATTTTATTATCTTCTTTTTTGTTTTTGAATTCAATGAAATTTTAATAAACTAATTATTTATTAGTAATTAATTATTAGTAATTTATTAGTAATGTAATTTAGAGAAAATACTATTATTGTTTGAATGATTCTGCACTAACCATTACAAATGGAAGCATATATTGGTTTTTATCACTTTTTTTTTATTTGGTCATTGAACACCAAATTATTTCTGTTTTTTTAAATATTAACTTTTCTGTTTTTGACCATTTTCTGATGTTATTTTTTGGAGGCTGAAATATCAGTGCATCCTTACACACAACAGCTCCTGATCTTTCAGTATACACATCTGCAATATCCCGTAAATAAAAGGAGCACCTGCAAAAGTCCCAAACGCTGTAACTGCTCTAACCACCCACACGCCTGCCACAGCTGACAGCAGTTTCAGCACAAACATCTTCTCCTTATCTGCAGCCTTCCACAGCAGAGATAAAACAATCACTCCTCTCCTCATCCCAAAAAGGAAGGAAGAGCCTCCTCAGATAAGGACGGTCTGAGGCGGGAGCAAGAAAGGGCTTGAAAGGGGATCGCAGCAGACGATGAGGTGGAGAAAACAGGATATAAGTCATGGAGGAAGCCTGTGGCCTTTCGGAGGTGTCAACACATATTCTCGAGAAGGAGGAAAAGCTCAATAGCGAGCTGGCATTCTGAAGACCTTGAGTTAAAAGGAGCACTTCACACCCACTCACAAGACTGCTGATGATTTACTACATCTGAGAAGCCAGATAATATTCAGCTGGTTATGCTTTAGAAAATAGTCTGATATTTTTCCTTCCTTCCATTGCACTGGATATTCAGTTATGTGGAAAGCAGCTAAAGTGGGAGAAGTTTCTTAAAGGAACCCAGAAATCAGATTTTACTCAAGTTTCCACTTAAACCTGATGTAACTGTTTAACTAAGACATGTTTGGGGTCAATTTTATGCATTTTTGTTAGTTTAGAACTGAACTCAATAGTCACCCAAATAGCCCAGTTATACATCACTAAAACCTTCAACCCACTCACGCCAAATACAGATCTTAATTAAGGTCTCACAGGCAAGTCAGTGTGGTTTAAAACATAGAATGACTCACTGTGAACAAAGAGCCTGTGATGTCTGAAGGGCCTGTAATGGTGAGGTTTTATTCATTTTTAAAACTCACAGTACATCATATTTTGTTGTAAAAAAAAACAATACCTAGTCTGTGAGACCTTAATTAGGATCAGAATGTGGTTTGAGTGCTGATATTTTTGTTAAGTTTTGTTGATGTATTTTTACAGAAATGACTGAAAAAGTCAGGGGACTAAAGACTAAAATCTATTTTTTGTTAGCCATGCAGCTCCAGTTCTAAACTAAAGAAGCAAAACTTGGACTCCAAACATGTGTTGGCTGATGGACTACATCTGAGTTAGGTGGAAAGTTGTGTAAATATGACATGATGATGTAATAATTTAATATCATTTCTTATTGGTGGTGCAAGAAAACAGTTTCATTTTTTAAATTTCTACTTAATTTCTAATTAAATTTCATTGAGTAGAAGAAACTACACTTTTATCTCAATTTTACCATTTTCTTCACTTTGAAGCAAGAATATCAGAAATGCAGGACAGAATCTACCAACAGAGAATGTAAATCTAATATTTTTATATTATTAATATTTCAATATTTTTGTGTAACTTACTATCATATTAAATAATTACATTTAAGTAGTTAAGCCAAACAGTAAAAGATAAAAATAAGTGAGACAATTGTGACTTTACCGTGAACATTATGCCTTATTATAAGAATATGACTTATTACAAATGTATTGCAATGTTATTATAATGTTACAATTTAATAGCATTTCATTTATTATCCAAAATGTCTAAGATCAACACTCCCCCGCCCCCCCCCCCCCCCCTCCCAATTGGGGCCTCTTTCTGAGTTAGATGTTCAGCACCACCTGCCCCACCTAATCCATCATCACTTACAGGGTTCTAGTTAACTGCAAGCATTCTAGACACTCACCCTGCGGCAGGCCGTCCCACACTTCCAGCCAGTCATATTTGCAGTCACCCTCAGCCATCAGCAAAGGGTCATTCTCCAGGTCGAAGGTTTTAAAGGTGAGGGTGACCTCAGTCTGGGGAGGGACAATGATGATGTAGGAGCATTCCAGGTTGTGGGGGTACTTGTCGGGGAAGTCAGGAGACTCAATCACACCAGTCGGAGCGGTGAAGTTCCGGAAACAGTGTTCTGATCCTGCAGAAAACAGGAAAAATATCAGAAAATGATAAAACTGCTAGCACAACAATTATATATACATATATGAAAGGCCTTTAGAGCCTACTTCCACCTCATTTACAGGCATTAACTACAGGTGTAAGGTTTACATGCAGCACTAACTTTATAAGAGTTGACAATAACAGACAATGTAATTATGAATATTAAATAAAAAGGCTTTAATTAAATACAGCAATGATGTACATTTAGTGTCTGATTCTATGAAGATTACAGTAAGGAACACTACTTAATGAAGGTCAATAAAGATTTGGGTAAAGTCTGAATTAAGCACTTTTAAACTGTTTTTTTCACACTGTATTAGCTTTATTCATTGTGAGTTGTACTGGTACAGAACTGGTAATGTGTTATATGAAAATTCTCTAATATTATTAGCTGTAAAACTGCTCAAAAAGCACTTTTTATGTAAAATGGGAACATTCACATCTTACTAGTGTATAACTCGTAGCATTCACCAACATTAATGATTGTGTACAACTCATGTAAAAAAAAGTTCTCATGTAAAAATTAGCCAATAAGAACCTTACTTATTAAAGTCTGGTGAAGGTTTAAATAGCTAAACATGGCAGATTGTCCAATAGGTTTGTTATATGTAGTAGTCAGAAATAATGAATGAGCCTACAATAATTTCAGCCAACAATTTGGCTATTTTTTAGACCTTAAAATTGCTAAGATGGTGTGAAAATAAACAGGCATGCATTAATATGCATCTCACTGATTCATCAATGCAGATTGATGGACTGTTATATCCTTACTAGCCATGACAGTACAGTCTAAGTACCATTATGTGACTCACTATTGTAAGGTGTGACTTCCCAAATAAAAAAACCCTGCTTGCCTTCAAAATACCTCTGCAGCACGCTTCTTTGTACAACTTGAAATATATGTTTAGCACAGTGCCATCAAAAGCATTCAGCCACATGTACATACACATTACACTTATATAGCGTCTCTCTAGACACCCAAGGGTGCTTTACAATAACACACTTCATGTACACACACTCCGGTGAGAAGCGGCAGCCAGTCACGCACAGTGTACTCTCAACCAGAAGCGATCGTCCACCTGGAGGACTGCATCAAGCACTAGGGGGATCACCCAGGACAGAGTGTCAACCATATCTGGACAAACATACATACATACATACATTCATACACACCAGGGTAATTTTAGAGAATCCAATACACCTGATCACCATGTTTTTGGACTGTGGGAGAAAACCGGAGACCCCGGAGGAAACCCACGCAGACACGGGGAGAACATGGAAACTCCGCTCAGATGTGGACTCGAAACCAAGACCTCAGCGCAGAGAGGCGAACGTGCTAACCACTAAACCACCGTGCTGCCCAACATGTGAACATTTGAAAGCTTTACAACATGCTGTAGTCTATATAAGCACTCACAACTCTTCATAAACACAGCAGGACTTCAGAACAGTGCACAGTTCTTCATGTGTTTTGAAGCAGCTACGAACAGTCAAGCAGTCAAACTCTTGGACCTGCACTGCCACCTGTGAGCTTTGCGGCAGCACAGCCGCCGAATGCAGAATGCATTGAGGAGAGAGGGAAAACAACTAAACTTAATGGGCGAGTGAGAGAGGCGGTAGTGAGAGGGGAAACAGGCAGGCTTAATGAGAGAGAACGAGAGATCAAGAGGGAGAGATAAACAACAAAACAAACAAAGTCTAAGTGGGAGGCGGCGGAAGCCCTTGGCTCATCTGCTATGCAGATTTATGCACGCTGGGTTGCTCACCTTGAGCTCCGGCAGCTGCGCAGCCTGTTTAAAACTTCCCATCATGCT
>BRDA01012283.1:103608-117034 GCA_036984385.1 Crenuchus spilurus | reverse complement strand
ATCACTAACGTGTCTCCAACAGAGCAATATTAATTACATAAGATGCATTAATACATATTTTATGTATATTTATTGATTTTGTTAGTCTGTGATATGACTGCTGTTATACATGTGTAATGTTTTTTAATGTTTTCATGTGCCTGAAGAAGATACCAGTTGTGAACTCTACTCATAATGGTCCGTATTTTTGCATTTCAGGAGTAAGAACTCATTTAGGATCAGGGTTCGTATTTTTAGACAATGCTACCTAAAAGGAATAAGCTGATCCCAGGTCAACATTGACATCCTAAGTTCCGTCAAATCAATTCTGATTCCTGGAGATCTTATGGATATTGTTACTCCAGGACCTGTATAAATCATTACATTTGAAGACCTTTCCCACTTTCTTCATCCTTGTTCTGCTGACTGTTCTGTATTTCCTGACTGCTGATTCCCTTATTTTATAGTTGATCCAAGTAAAGAAAAGCTGTCCATCACTTCAGCATGTTCTCAGTAAAGTTAGTGGTCTTTCCTTTTGTCTTCTTCATATTCATTTGAAGTCAAATCAAATCAAATGTATTTATAAAGCGCTTTTTACAACTGATGTCACAAAGCAGCTTTACAGGGTTAGTAATAACAAACACCAAATCATTAATCCCTAATCCCCGGTGAGCAAGCCAACGGCGACAGTGGCAAGGAAAAACTCCCTCAGACATGGAGAAAGAAACCTTGGGAGGAACCAGACTCACATGGGGGACCCATCCTCCTATGGTCTGCTAATTCTAAGTTTGTGATTAATCATAATCATATGATCTTGTTGTAAGTCCCACCTTTACATTCTATTTTTTAACCTATCTGACCAGGGCCTTCAGGTCTCAGGGGTGTTGTCATCTGCATACTGAAGCTTAGTGATGTTCCTTCCACCAATACTGAATGACTGGCCATCTTCCTCCAGTTGTGCTTCTCTCATATGTTCAGTTTGCAGGTTGAACAGGTGAGGTGACTGAATGCAGCCTTGTCTGACTTCATGACTGGCTTGTTGATGAGTTTAGAGATTCCTTTTTAGAACAATGAGATGTTCTGATGTTCCCATCTTCCTCAGGACGTTTTACAGTTTTGTGTGGTCAGTGTCAGAGCCTTTGCTTTAGTACATGTTGACTTCCTTCTTAATTTTCTTGGTCTTTTCCTTAATCCAGCGTCTCTGAATCCTCTGCCTTTCCTGAATCCTGCTTACACAGATTAGAAAGCTCTCTTTGGATATGAAAGTCTCTAGTCTGTGTTGAATGATCATGAGTATACTTTTACTGGAAAATGACATGAGTGTACTTGTGTGAAGGTTTGCAGTCTTCCTTCTCTCCTTTCTTTGGAATTATGATAGAAAACAGACGTTTTCCAGTCTGCAGTCCCTTGAGTGGTTTTACAGATTTGCATAATTTGGTCAGCACTTTAACAGAATCGTCTTCTGAATCTTGGAATACTTCTGTTGCAGTGTTAATGATTCCTGTCTTTCTGTTTTGGCATCTGTTTGGCATCTTCAGACACTACAGGTTCTTCTGTATAGATGAGTTCAACAAAAGTGTCTTGGCAACTGATGTTTTTTTTGTGGAGGTCTTCTGTGTACTCCTTCCACCACTGTTTGATCTTTGATTCATCAGTTATGACTTGTCTATTGACCCCTTACTGTGCCAAGTCAAGGGTAAATTTATTAATGATCTCACAGATCTTCTGGCAAACAATCCTTGTTTTGCTACATTTCCATCTTCAGTATTTTACAGATATCATTGTAGTGTAGGTCCTGATGGAATTTTGTAATGCCTGATTTAGTTCCTGTAAAAGATCTTTATCCTTCTTGATTCTGGCCTTTAACTTTGTTGCAGTTTTCACTATATCTACCACTTTGATTTATTTCTCCATTTCATTCTTCTCTGTGGAACCTTGGTTATTGTTTGCCCTGGTTATTGAACAATTTGGTTATCATTGACTTTTTTGAGGAAATTTTGACTTGCTGCTAATTTCGCAAAAACAAAGCATCTACCCTTTTTGTCACTCACCCACACATTATTTCTCTGGCTTTGTTTCTCTTTGATAACACTCAAAACAAACTAAAACATGTCACTAAAGTGCTATTGCCTGAAAATGTTTGTGGAAAAAAATAGTAGCTGAGAACGGATGTACAAAACAAAGACTGCTGGACGGACCACACCAGCACACTCTAAAACAGAGCGTAAACCTGTAGTGTTAAATGTTCAGTTATTCATTTCATTATTCTTTTGTGTTTATTTCTCATTGTGTTCTGTATGTAAAACTATAGTTATTCTATATAAAATATATTTTTGTTATTATTTTGGAGTGTCTGGAATAGATTAACTGGATTTACATGATTCCTTATGGGAAATACTGCTTCAGTTACCATTTGTTTCAGTTATCATCTGACACTTAAGAACAGATTAATGATGAAAACCGAGGTTCCCATGTATTTTATTCAAAAAGATTTTATTTTCATCTGCAGATGTTCAGTTCAGAGCAGAGGCTCCACATACATTTTAAATGATCCTGTGAAATGACGTACCTTTTTCCCAGAAGTAATAAGTAAGTGAAGTCTTAATATTTAAATCTGAGAAGTAATCAGTCACTTCTAATGGATAATTTTTTTCAGTATCAACCCCAACACTAATAAGGACTGAGCATTATTAGTCAAGTGCTTTATTGTACCTTTTTCATAGGTTTAACTGAATCATTCAATACTGAATCATTATGAATCATAGCAGTGAACATATCAGGTTACTAATTACTAGTTAGAAGTTAAGCTCTTACCTCATCAACTGGTTGTATTTGGCCAGACGCTCAGATCTACAAGGGGCTCCAGTTTTTATCTGAAGTAAATAGAGAAATAAGGAACGACAGGTGTGTATGTTTCTCTTACACACAGACAGGTTGATGGATTATGTTAAAAAAATAATAAAAAAACATTAAGTATAAAACTCAACTATATACAAGGGCATGCAAAACTTTGGGCACCCCTGTTAAAATGCCAGGTTTAGTTATTTCAAAAATCAGACCAAGTTTAATAATCTCAGATTTTTTTCACCTTTAATGTCACCTACTCTGTGTAATTTAACTGAAAATCTTTTGGGGTGGAAAAATAAAAAATAAAGAACTAAAATAATGTGGTTGCATAAATATGCACACCCTTAAACTAATACTTAGTTGACTTTTGGGGTTATCAGCATGACACATTTTGGATCATTGCTCTCTCTTCCTTGCAAAAGTGCTCCAAATCTGTCTGACTGTGAGGGCATCTCCTGTGTAAGCCCTCTTCAGGTCAACCCACAGATTTTCAGTTGTATTCAGGTCTGGACTCTGGCTGGGTCATTCCACAACTTTGATAATCTTATGGTGAAGATATTCTTTTGTCAATGTGGAGGTCTGTGTCACACCACTGGCAGATCCGGCTGTCACTCTCCTCTCAGTCCAGTCCCCTCATCAGTTTACTTGTGCATACTGAACGCCTCTCTGTTCACTTTTATTGTTATGCTACTGTATTTGTATAGCTGAATTTATTTGGGGTCAGAATTACTTTAAATGATGACAGTTGACTATTTTTATAAACCAATATTATGATTGGTTAATTCTGAACACAGTCACACTCCCAATTACAAGAGGGTGTCAATATTTATGCAACCACATTATTTTCATTTTTCAACTCTATACAAATTTCTGTCTGTTTTTCAATTAAACTCTACAGATTATGGCGTCACATTAAAGACGGAAAAAGTTCTGAAATGAATAAGCTTGGTCTGAATTTTTACATCCAAAAAACCCTGGCAGGAGTGCCCTAACTTTCGCATGCCACTGTCTTTGTGTGTGTGTGTGTGTGTGTGTGTGCGTGTGTGTGTGTGTGTCTATATACACCACTCCAATTCCAAAAAGAAGTTATAAAATAAAAACCGAATCCAATGGTTTGCACAGCTCACAGACCCGTTTTATTCACAATAGGGTATAGAACACATCAGATGTAGAAAGTGAGGCATTTTACCATTTCTTGAAAAAAATATTAACTAATTTACAAAATCATGACATCTAAAAAAAAAAGTTGAGACAGGGCCATGTCTACCATTGTATAGCATTCTAGTAAGTCAATATCAGACATTAACTAATATATATGTTAGCCTTTACATACATTTTAACAGCAGAGAGATAAACCAAATAAAGGTTTCTAATAAGTAAACTTACCATTTGGCCCATAAAACAGCTATCTAGCAATCAGATCTTGGTAAAGTAATCTATTTCTGGATGTTTAAATGGACAAATATCCATTGGATGGGTGAGAAAATAAAATTTGGATTCAACAGATGTTTTTGGTGAATGGAATCAGATTCAATGATATGAAAAACTTTAATCCCCGTATTTCCTTTTCTGTCAGAGCAATCACATAACAAGCTGCAGCCTTGAAAAGCTCAAAGTAATTATCACATGTAGGGGCCATGATCCTAATTACGCAACTGATACAAAGTTTTGTTATGGCAAAACAAAATGGGAAATGTCCTATCCAGTAGGTGAAGCGATGTCTATTGAACAGTCTTCACTTTGGGATTGAGTTATCAGACTTCACTGGAGATCAAGCCTTGTGATCCAGACCCCAGATTCTACAACCATTGGTGATGCAGTGAACCAGTATCAGAAATGACTAACCAATCAAATGGCTTAACATTTTAACTGCCAAGCAGGACCAACCCGCCTGACAGTTTGGGATTATTTCATGTACTTCTTTGCAGAAAAATGACAAGTCATAGAGATGTGCATTACCTGTCCAGTGCAGAGACCTACTACAAGGTCTGCAATGAACGTGTCCTCTGTCTCTCCAGAGCGATGACTGACCATCACGCCCCAACCATTTGCCTGAGCCAACTTACACCTGAGATGGAGAAGTGAAAGAAAGGTTTACTTGGTCTTGTTTACATAGCAGTACAACAGAGGCCATGATTTGCAGAGAAACCAAATCATATGGAAAAAATGATGATGTAAAAACTACAAAGATAACAACTGTGCTGGCTTATGTCACAACCACCAGAAGTCCTTGGCTGCAAAATAACATCTTAATTATGTCACTGTCCTGTAATTGTTTACTATATCATTTTGCTTGCAATATACTATATTAGTGTTTGTCTTGCAATAAGAGAAGACATGATATTTATTCATGCAGATTTAAACCATTAAACCTCTCTTTGAAGAAGGTAATCCAGAGTATGCAGTTCCAACCAATTTGCTGGCTTTATACTTCCTAGCTGACATTTGGCTTTACAGGTGTTAAGTTTAGGCTCAAGCCCATTCTTTTGTAATGAGATTATACAGACTGTGTGTTTGTGTATGTTCTTCAGTGCCTGTGTCAGAAATATGTGAACCAGACACATGCACGTCCTTGTTTCTGCACGCACTGTCCATTTTACCATTATCTCTGCATACATGTTATCCTTCATTCACTCTGTTCTAAATGGTCATGACCCCCTCTGTGCAGATGTTATGTGGGTGGTGGATCATTTTCAGCACTGCAGTGATACTGATGTGGTGGTGGTGGTGTAAGTGAATCAGAATTTAAAACACATCGGTGTCAACACTCGAGAAAAACAGTGCACCATCCACCACCAGTGAAGGACGGGTATGTCCAACACAAGCTGCAACAAATGAGCTACTGTTTCTGACTATACTGTTACAAGACATTTAATATAATGGAATTTAAAATTTCTAGCAGCTCTGCTTTGTCCATTTGTACCAGTGCAAAACACACTAACACACCACCACAATGTCAGTGTCCTTTGGGGGTCCTGACTCTTAAAGAAGCCTAAAAAGTGTACCGAGTAACAGATGGACTACAGTCTGTAATTGTAGATGTACAAAGTGCTCGTATATGGTCAGTGAAGCTGAAAAAATGCACAATGAATGTAAATACAAGGCATGTGTACCTAATGAAGTGGCCAGTGAATGTACACAAATGTGTGTTTGTGGTTCTAAAAGCATTGTGTTGTATATGTACTAGTTTTAAGGTTTATTCTTCTGTGCAAATGCTTTTTAAATCTCATTTTAAAGGCTAAATCTTGTCTCAGGTCATGTCATATTTGTTTTAGTATAAAAGAACAACGAAGCTGACCCAACACTGAAACTGGATTGAACTTGTGGTGCAGCTACATCTACAGAGCGTAAAAGGTGAAATCTGTACAGTGAGGCTGAGGAAGCATGTGTAAAGGTAAGTGTAAGGTCACATTACTGGCAGATATCACTCACGCTTGGATAGCCTCTGTGACGGTGCCGATTTGGTTGACTTTGAGAAGTAGGCAATTGCAAGCACGCTCTTCTGCTGCCTTCTCTATTCTCTTTGGGTTTGTCACTGTTAGATCATCACCCACTATTTGGATACCCATTGAACCGGTCATCTGAGTCCAGGCTGCCCAGTCATCCTGATCAAAAGGGTCTTCAATAGACACCACTGTATAGATAAAGGGAGATAACGGATAATGGAGTTTTTGGGAGTTTCCACCAAAAAAAAAGAACTAAACTAGGATGAGCTAAACTATCACTTAGCATTCACACTAACTGATGCTTCCTACCTTTCATTCATCACTAGCATGAATGAAAGGTTTCATGTTTAAGTCTTATAGGTTACAGTAATAGCTGCTGATAAAAATCATTCATACTTCACATCTATAATTACAGAGTTATTTTTGAATAGTACAAAATGAAAGTAATACCTTTCTACTTCTAAGGGTTAAGTTATATTGTAGAAAGGACAAAACATGCTGATCTATGAGGAAGTGATGTAATGTAGAACAATATCTGCTTATCCAGTACCTGGATAATCGTTGACAAAACCCTGGTATATCTCTAACAGCTCTTCTCCAGTGATATGTCTTTCAGGATCTGGGGGCGATTTAAAGTCCAGATCATACTTTCCCTCTCTGTAGAACTCGGATGCAGCCACATCCATCCCAATCACCACTTTATCTGTGAAACCAGCCTTATCTATTGCAGTTTTTATCAATTCAAGGGCTGTCAGAGAGAAGGAGACATCGAGATAGAGGGAGAGATAGAGAGAGAAAGTATTTTATTACAATAGCAAAGCCTCATGTTAAATGAATGCTTCACCAGAAGTCTTATTTACAGAACTTTTCACTTATTCCAGATGTAGTCAATCAGTCTACACATGAAGTTGTGATTTTGCTTTAGTTTAGAACTGGTGCTGTGTGGCTAACATTATTAACAAACACTACAACTCAGTCATCACTGAAATAGTCCAGTTCTTTGCATTAATATATATGATCTAAAATCATCTCTCAACCGCAATCCTTAATTAAGGATACACATACTTTTTGATGCATTTTATGACACAGTACAGTGTGAACTCTAAAAATTAAATATGGAGAAATCTGATTCAAGATCAGTCTTCAACCAGCCCTGCTGCTGTCCGAAATGTCTATAATACTATTGCATAAACCACACCGACTAGTGTTTCATTTTAAAAATTGTCAGGGTGGGGCGCTGTAGTCTGGTTGTTTGGAACCAGGTCTTGTGACCAGAAGGTTGCTGGTTCAATTCCCTGAGAAGACATGATTGATAGAGTAGGGAACTCTGAGATACTATCTAATCAGCATTCCGCATCCAAAGACAAGGGGACTGGTCAGAGAGTTGGGGTACAGAACAATGTCCCTTAGATCTTTAATGATGTATATCAGACTGTCACAGTTGTTGGATATTTGCATAGGTAGGCGTATGTGCGTGTGTACGTGTGTACGTGTGTGTGTGTGTGTGTGTGTGTGTATGTGTGCGGTATTTCGTCATGAGCGCACACGGAGCTAGATGTGCTACCCACTGCAGATCACAGAGACAACGAACTCAAAGGGAAGTGATGTCACAAACTCCGTCACCAAATTAGGATAATAAAAACCTCACAGAATAACAGAACTACTACAGTCCAATAATAACAGAAACACTTTCCGACAGCACCTAACATTGAACTGCTCTCTGGGAGCAATAGATAGGGGCTGCACACTGCTTTGTGTGTGTGTGTGTTGGCACGCTCGTGCGTTTTCAGTGCATAGATGGGTTAAATGCAGAGGCCAGATTCCTCTATGTGCAAGCACATTGGTCAATGATTGTGCACTTTCACTTCATCTGAATAAGGTTTGAATGACATTTTGTTGAACCATTTTGACAGAAACCAGTGAGCTGTTGGAGATGAGGTGACTGTTAAACTCCAGCTAATGTTCCACACACAGCTCCTGTTCTAAAATTAACAAAATAAAATTTTTATTTTACATTTGGCTCATCCACTACATCTGAGTTGAATGGAAAATTGTGTAAAAAGGATTTCTGGGTGAACCATTAATTCCCAATGTACTTTTTTTATATGCAGGGTTTTTATATGTAATAATAATAATAATAATAATAATGTAATGTAAAAACAACGTATTATTGCTGACCGAAAATGAATTCCAGATTCAGATGAATCTAAACATAAATATACCAACACACATACCTTCACTGTTCTCCAGGATGTTTGGGGCAAATCCTCCCTCATCACCCACATTGGTGGCATCCTGTCCATACTTCTCCTTGATTACACCCCTTAGAGTCTGATACAGTTCAGCCCCCACACGCAGAGCATCACGAAATGACTCAGCCCCTACTGGAAGTACCATGAACTCCTGCATGGCCAGCTTATTTCCAGCATGGGATCCACCATTTATCACATTAAAGGCCTAGGAGCAAGAGGAAGACAAAGGTCATAGAAAAGTTTAGGAAGTAAGTGTAACACATTTATTACTGTTATTACAATATTTAATCGTCATTATCGTTGTCTTTTTAATGCTGATTTAAATGAATCAATGGATTTACACAATAATGCATTAGAACAGGTTATTGGAAGTGATTTGATCCTTAAGGAACACTGTAAATGTGATGAACCTATTTAATGTTAATGTTCTATACCAATTAAAGATTTTTGCTAGAACCATATTTCTATGCCTAGATTCACATATGAACCTTTATTTTTTATGAATGTAGGTTATTTATTGTATTTCTACATTCCTCAAAATGAACTGAAGTATATACATCTCAGAACTGCTATAAGTTATTGATAGGGATGCACCAAATATTTGGCAAGCAAAATTATTCGGCTGAAAATTGCAAAAACACACTTTTGGTGTTTGGCTGAACAAAACACACATTCACCAGCACAGATACAGTTTGATGATGAAATTTAAGAAGAAAACAAACTACAAGCACAACCTTTACTAAACTATCCTTGTTACAATGAAGCCAGAATACAGCCCCTTAGTTTGTCTTGTGTTGTGTTTGTGTTAGCCTGTTTTGTGTATGTGTTTGCTTATGTTGTGTTTGATAGCTTGTGTTGTTTGTTAGCTTGTGTTATGTATTTGTTAGCTTGTGTTGTGTTTACTTAGGGTGACCAGATCTGAGATGATGAAAAAAAGGACAACCGGGGGGGTTTGGGGACATATAATGTATTACATTTTCAAATAAAATAATTTTTGGTGCTTGAACACAAATATTATTATTATTATTATTATTATTATTAATAATAATAATAATAATAATAATAATAATAATAATAATATTAATTGATAAATATTGACAAATTATGATTTATATTTTATTAATAATTACTAGTTACTATTAATAATATACTAATAATAACTATTAAACGTTATTATGAATAATAAAAATTAAGATTAATAATTAATAAAATATTATTACATATTATTTATAAATAATAAACTGTTAAAAGCATGTAGCATAAAATTATCACCCAATCCTTTTCAGTCAACTTTACTCCAGCTCATTATCACCAATGTTACACTTATGTTTGGACTGTATGGTCAATAGATCTTATTTACACAGAATTATACCTGATTTTTGAGTAAAAATAAGCAGAAATTCCGAATTATTTTGACAACAGTTACACTTAGAGGCATGTAAATGGATGGCTTATCACAGACTGGTAGACACATGCACACAGACACACACACAAATGTAAATATTAATGAATTTTAATATGAAACCGCTGATATTAAAATATGTCTAGCTGACGTGACACAGGCAGAACAAACGCTCAACACGTTAATAACTTACAGGTGAAAACGGACTGCCGGCCAAATTGCAGTCCAGACTCCATTTGAGGGAGTGATAGCAGCGATGGCCAATTACACGTTAGCAAGAAACGGCAGAGTCAATCGATGAGCTTGTGGCGGCCTAAAGGGAAACCGGCTTGGATTTCAGCTAGGTCCTAATGCTCGCCCGTCTTCATTTAATATAGCGTAACATCTCACTCAAGCGAACTGAACAGAATAGGAGGGCGAGACTAGTTTGTGAACCAAACACTTCTCGAGTACAACAAAATCCCAGATATTTGTGAAATTCTACCTGGACATGTTTTTCAGGACATGTCCAGGTAAAAGAGAACGTCTGATCACCCTAATGTACTAGCTTGTGTTGTGTTTGTTAGCTTGTTTTAAGTTTGTGTTAGCTTGTGTTGTGTTTGCTAGCTTGTATTGTGTTTGTGTTAGCTTGTTTTAAGTTTGTGTTAGCTTGTGTTGTGAGCTTGTTTTGTGTTTGTTAGTTTATGTTGTGTTTGATAGCTTGTTTTAAGTTTGTGTTAGCTTGTGTTGTGTTTGCTAGCTTGTTTTGTGTTTGTGTTAGCTTATGTTGTGTTTGATAGCTTGCATTGTGTGTGTTAGCTTGTGTTCCATGTTTTTTAATAAATATTGGTAATAAAGAACATAAATGGATCTGGATGTTTATTCATATATTATTGTCTTGTGTAATTTTTATAACATTTGTTTTACGTACAAATATAAAAGAATAATAAATTAAACTCATTAAACCTGATGTCAAACATTCATTCCTGACTAATTACAAGGTTTATTTTGGGAAATAGTTTAGATACTATTTTTATAATGTTTTATAGAAATAAAGAACCATGTTCGGTTTTTGGCCAAAAACTTTCATTTCAGTGCATCCCTAGTTATTGATGCACATCTAGATACATGTCACTGGGATTGTAAATGCTATCAGCTCCTGAAACAGTCCTGAATCAATAAACATCTTCATCCATAAATATTCATGTATTAAAAGTAGAATGAGAATAATTAATGCAAAATTAAATCTCTTACAGGAACTGGCAACACTAGTTCTGTGTTTCCGGCCAGGTCGGCAATGTGACGGTACAGGGGGATATCTTTTTCTGCTGCACCAGCTTTGCAGATGGCCAGGGACACCCCCAGGATGGCATTGGCACCAAACTGAGCTGAAGAGGTAAGAAACTGCTCTTTTTATTCTGCCCATTATGATAGCAAATAATCTAATTGATTCCAGTGTAATACCTTTTATATTAATGCTGTAATAGTAATTATGTTCTTATCCTTAAACAACAAAACATGAGAAAAGCTCTGTTATTATTAATAATAATAATAATAATAATAATAATAATAATAATAATCTTCATGTGTACTAATAGTAAACCACCAATCTCAAGAATACTGTTGTGGAAAGAAATAAATACATTTGATACACGTTAAAAAATACATTGTTTTTAGTATAACAACATCTATAGAACAGTTATTCACTATGTAAAGAAAACAAATTAAAATAAAAAGGTACAAAAACATTTTTTTCCACTTTCTCTCAACATCACATGAATCTCTTTCATGTCATGTTGCTAAATTATTACACCCTAATGATAATTCTCCAGTAACTATGTGGAAGACAAACTTATACAGTACAATAGTTGATTATTATTCTTATAGTAAAAATAAACTCTCTTTGTGTTTGTACTTTTGAGTTCTGATATATACATTTCTTTTGCCACTTAATATGCAGATGAACGTGATCATATTAACCATGTGAGTAAGACAGGTACCGTCAGTTTGTCTGAAGTCACCTCCAGTATAAACTTCTATATACATATATATAATTCTTTTATGTGGCTGAACTGAGATACTGTATGTTGAATTGTATATACTGACATCTGTTCTAGTTTGCATGCTTTCTTTTTATTCAAATGGCACTTGCATTGACTCACATTTGTTTTCTGTTCCATCCATTTCAATCATCATGTTGTCCAGCTTTTCCTGCTCCACAACACTGATTTCCTGCAGAACACACCATAGCAGAACCCCAGATTACAAGTAGCTGAACAATGGCTGGTGTATAATGAACAGCATAACCAACCAGTGGCTGTTACTATGAAATCAAATCTAGTCAAAATCATGTTAAGTAGAGCATCAGTGTCTTAATTGTGTGACCTGAAGAATGTGAAATACAGAACAAGATGTGAGTGAAATACATACAGACAGTACTGCACAAAAGTTTAGTAAATGTTTCTTTGCTCAAAAAAAAAACACAAAATTAGAGTCAATACACATAAGATTAATATAAGATATGTCAGTGTGCTGGTTTAACATATTATGTTGTCTGGATGGTGTAGCATCTGTTCCTTACATTACAAAAACGTGAAGCCATCAAATTGAAAAAAATTCTTCTGCTCAGCTTGTCCATTTCTGCCTTCCCTTCAAATAGGCCATGTGCATTTGTTTTGGAATTAAAAATGTTGAAAAGTGTTGATTTTTGATTGCAATCATCTGATGTTTGAGCTCCAAACAAATAGAAGTAAGAACTCACAAATCTCTTGATTTCAATCTCAAGATTAATCTACATAACAACCCTTCAGTCCTATGAATACTGAAAAAAATGGTTTCTCTAACACAAAAATATAAAAGCTCCTACATTTTTTGTGCAGTATGTTGTAAGCATGTTACATAAAGCATAACATAGATGTTCTGCTCATTTGAAGGGTTATTTTTTCCCTTTAGTTGCTGTAGAAAAAACAGCTTTGGAAATACAAATGTAGACAGAATAATGTCATAGCAGTAATGTTTTATTTGCAGTTATCATCAAATGCCTGGTTTGCTTATTCAGTAATTCATTATGTTAAACAATAAACACATTTTTTTATGTTAAGTTTTTACTTCCACACGGTTTGATGAATTAAATCATGTGCTTAAGTGCCTAAGGATTTTGCACAGTACTGTACATACAGTAATTGAATGAACATTTCAGTGCCAAAGTTGAGAATTCTACAGAATCTGAAAACCAAATATAATAACACATACAGTATTACTTCAAGATTAGATTATTGCAATGCACTACTGTCAGGATGCTCCAGCAAAAACTTAAATAAACTCCAGTTAATTCAAAATGCAGCAGCCACAGTCCTCACTAAAACAAAGAAATTTGATCATATCAGTCCAGTCTTATCAGCCTTACATTGGCTTCCAGTTAAATATCGTATTGATTACAAAATCATTTTATTAACATATAAAACCCTGCATGGTCTCGCCCCTGAATACCTGCAAGAGCTTATCACACGCTATGACCCACC
>BRDA01012283.1:77892-103598 GCA_036984385.1 Crenuchus spilurus | reverse complement strand
CTGTAATAAGACAGATGTAAACATAAAGCTGTAGAAAAAACAGCTTTGGAAATACAAATGTAGACAGAATAATGTCATAGCAGTAATGTTTTATTTGCAGTTATCATCAAATGCCTGGTTTGCTTATTCAGTAATTCATTATGTTAAACAATAAACACATTTTTTTATGTTAAGTTTTTACTTCCACACGGTTTGATGAATTAAATCATGTGCTTAAGTGCCTAAGGATTTTGCACAGTACTGTACATACAGTAATTGAATGAACATTTCAGTGCCAAAGTTGAGAATTCTACAGAATCTGAAAACCAAATATAATAACACATACAGTAATACCTGTTGGGGGAAAAAGAATAAATTAAACCTAGTCTGTGGTAAAAAGGATTCAGTTTCTCATTAAGAATCAAATGGAGTCATTGATGAATCTATACCAATGTACACTGACAGCGTGTGGGACTATTATTGTCTTATCTGAGCTGTATTTTTCACTGCTACAGGAAAACCGGAAATTTTTTGTCCCTGCAGTATCCAACCCTCTGAATAACATACTGAAACATTCTGCCAGAGCTTTCAAAATCTCATGAGGCTCTCTCAGCTACAGAACTCTCTCTCACACACACTCACACTGCTCTCTATCAGCTGTCCTTGGTAATGCTTTTTCAAGGTCATCAATTTGCCTGGTCCACAAAGGATGTGCACTTACGGATGCAATGAGGGCAGGTCCAAGAGTGTCATTGATGTGGCCAACTGCTTTTAGTACACCTAGAAAAAAAAAAATCTAATATATAAAACAGTACTAAATATTGCTTGCTTGACATTAGTATTTGGTCATTAAGCACTTGTCAAAGGAGTGTTTTAAAGGGTTGATATGTCACCTTTGCCTTTGAAGCGACTCTTATCTCCATCTCGGAGTTCTAGAGCCTCATAGATACCTGTAGATGCTCCGCTAGGTACAGCAGCCCTGAACAGTCCTGGAGGGACCACAACAAAAAGAGCAGTTATTATGTGACATATACAGTATATATATACGGTTTGAATACAACACAATATTGTGGAAATAAAATCTTGTTTCTGCATTAAGGAGCTTTTATTGCATTGCTCCAAATACTGTAAAGGGCATAACTGCTATACAGTATCTGTTTTGTAAGCATAACTGTATGGTACATTTTGCAGTTCAGTTCTGCAGTCACAATATACATTACATTATACAGTATGTATGAATGTCTATAATGTACAGTTTAAAATCTTTTAAACACACAGGTCACCTTTCTCGGTCCTCAGGTCCACCTCTACTGTGGGGTTTCCCCGAGAGTCCAGGATCTCCCTGGCAACGATGCTCACAATGGACATACTGAGGGAGACAGAGAGAGAGACAAAGAGATTGAGAGATAGCGAGACAAAAACAAGAGATACAGAGATACGGAGAGAAGGATACATACAGAGAAAGAGATACAGAGATATGTAGATGGGAGAGAGAGAGAGAGAGAGAGACAGAGAGAGAGAGAGACAGAGAGACAGAGAGAGAGACACAGAGAGAGAGAGACAGAGAGAAAGAGAGAGAGAGGGAGAGAGAGAGAGAGAGAGTGACAGAGAGAGAGAGAGTGACACAGAGAGAGAGAGAGACAGAGAGAGAGAGACACAGAGAGAGAGAGACAGAGAGAGACAGAGACAGAGAGAGACAGAGACAGAGAGAGAGACACAGAGACAGAGAGAGAGAGAGAGACAGAGACAGAGAGACAGAGACAGAGAGAGAGACAGAGAGAGAGACAGAGAGAGAGAGACATATAATAGACATATAGACAATAGACATCTGGGCCAAAGTCACAGATCACAAATGCCATAAGCCCACAAAACTCTCTTGATGGCTCTAAACTAATCCCAACCATTCACACTAATAAACTATAGTGATGAATGCACAGCAGGGCTTGGAATTCCTCCCAGCCCCAAATTCCTCAGAGCATTAATCTAGTAAGAAAAGTCCATTCATTTAGAATGTAGACTGCCTACAGCATTGTGGATTCTAAGCAGATATGGGTTGTAAGAACAGTGAAAGTATACATACAGTAGCCGAGGTAACTGGTCTTAGCTCAGTCTGAAAGGGTAATGTGCAGTTATATGCCAGGCTGCCTCCTGAAGAAATGTTAATAATGTCCTAATAACAGCATGAATAGCTTTCATATTTGATTGTAGACTACCAGAACTTCTGTTGCATGAGTTACATGAATGACTTGTCTGTACTTTCGTCTGCTTAAAAATAGCTTATTATTCCACTGAGAGCTTCTAGTTGCATATAAAGCCTCAGAAATCTGCTGTCTTATTCGACTCAGCTAAAAGTAAACAAATGTTATTGTCATCTATGCCTGCACAAGAGCTGCTGGCTCTCTAGTGCTTTTGAATCACGGGCTATTTCCCTCAGAAGGTGCCGTGGCCTATCCTCTGGATCGGTGAAGGGAACCGAAAAATTGCTGGCGGGCATGGGTGCCCTGAATGCCAGTCAGCTCACGGCTGACTAAGCTAGCACTGTTACAACTAGCCAGATGTGAGCAGGATACAGAGGGGGTCATCGTGTCACGGCATGATGTCTGACCTTGAGACTGAAAGTCATGCTTCAAAAGCAAACGACGTGTTTTTTACTCTGTTTTTAAAATGAGATGTTGACTTTTTTTTTTTTTTGCTACTATCACTGTCACTCTGAATGTCTGTGTATGTAGTGGTAAGTTACGTAATATAGCTAAATGGACCACGTTAGCCACTGTACCTGTGGGAGACTGCAGCACCGCACTGTCAGCAGAAATACTGAAGGCGGGGGGGTGTAGCGGGTGGGGTTGGAGCAGGGGGAGTGCGGAGAGTGATGGTGAGAGCTGAAGCTAAATTATTTAGCTTCCTTTTGGATGTAGAAGAGAGGTTTAGTGAGAGAAAGAGAAGAGAAGAGAATGGTTGAGAGGGGTAAAGAGGTGGACTGTGGGCACAGAGTGCATTATTTTCACAGCACCGAGTGGACACGCCAATGCAGACACAATCTCTCTCTCTCATATGCACAAGAGTAGAACTATCCACCCCTCCTACCCACAAACACACAAACACAAGCATATGTTAGCATCCTTCATCCAATTATTGCTACTCACACACCAGTTCACACACTCCAGCACCAAATTCCTCCCACTGATGTCCTGACTGACTCACACAGATGCCCTGTTTCCTCATTTTAGTGCCTTTCTGTCTCCATCTCTTTCACACTCAAATACTGCATGCATTACAGCATTGTTAAAAATAGCTGTAGTGTCTTAATATAATCTGCCACACAAAAACACATCCAAAGAAATCAATAAAAAGCCAATGAAAATGCCAGCCCCAGGCTCCCACACACACCAGTGGCAATACCTCAATAGTCTGCACACTGTAGCATCACTTACGCCCACTCCACACTGCCTTCTTACTCACTCACCCTGCACAGAAATGCAGCGAAGGATGGCACAAGCCAGGGGAAGGAAAAGAGGAAAAGAAAAAGAGTGAGAGCGAAAGAGAGAGAATGTAAAGAACCAGCCTTTTCTTTACCTGCTGTCTGTACGGGTGTAGGCTCGCTAAAGGCAAGCTGGAAAATGCTGAGGAGAAAGAGAGGCAGAGGAAAATAAAGGAGAGAGAAAGAGCGAGGGAGAGAGAGAAGAGGAAAACAGAGGAGGGGGGTAAAACGTGTGACAGAATGGGGAGGGGATGAAAGGATGAGTCAGAGGAAGATGCTGAGAAATAGAGGAGAGAGAGAGAGAGAGAGAGAGAGAGAGAGCGAGCAGGATAAAAGAGGAGGAGGAGGAGCAGGTCAAGGGGACTGATTAATGAGAGGGAGAGAGGGAATCGGGAGGAAGAAGCGAAGGAGAAAAAGATAGGGTGCTGCATTTTGAACTGGGGATTGGCAGTAAAAATAGATGGAAGAGAGCTTCAGTCGTTTTTTCCCAGTGGGAGCACAATTCAGCAGTGCATCAGCACAGTCTAACACACCATCATATACAGCCTCTAGAGCACCACAGCTTTGTCTTGCAATATAGGTCATCCTACTCAACTGCATGGCCTTATAGAATATATTATGCATTTAGGTTGCTTTGCTCTGAATGCATAGCAGCGTTTCAGTCTTATTTTCATGGACATTATATACATATGATATATGCAAATTCTATATTATATAAGTGTATAAGAATATACATGTGAAATCAAAGCCTTATGATTGTTTTCCATTTGTATATGGACACTAAGAATTTAGGGTTGCGCAGTACGTTGGCTGCAATATGCCAATGGACCTCTAACCAAGGTTTTTGTTATTGCTTGCTGAAATCAAAAGTCCCAAATAAGTGTTGACAGAAAGGTATTTATGCAAAATATTTTGGTCAAAACAATGCTGGCCATGATTTGTAAACACATTTTTATTATATCATAAAGCATAACATTATCATAGGACAAGTTTTTGTCGTCCTATAAGGAGCTATGAAGAGGAACATTGTAGTTAAGCTGACACTAACTATAACTCATCATCTGTATTTGTGAACACACTCATATGACCAACACATAAAGATGAATGAGAGATGATCTGTAATTAAACTGCCAGCTATAATGAGATTACATTTTGGAGAAGCGGAGGCCACAATGCCCTTGACACCACACAACACACATATATACACACACACAATCACACCGATCCACATCTCACACAACAAAAAGATTGCATTGTAATTAACTCATTTTCTGCTTTGTTAAATCTGTAGTTTAGCTGACCTTACACCCCTGTGCTTTCCATCAACTAAAGGACTAAACACCCTACCGGTCAATCAGCATCCAGCCGTGTACTAGCTCTCCTGCAAAAGCTGCTGGGATCTGGGTATTTTGGTCACGGATGATTGACAGACTGAGTCTGTGCCTTTCCGTCATGACTGGCCTCAATATCTGTGATTACCTTCACATCCTTTCAGATTTTGGATTTATGCAGGTCATTTGCACACAGTCTCAGTTATATGGCTACGCAATGATGTACCAAAAAAGCAATAAGGCACAATGCATTGTAGTATTAAAAAACATGATGTTTTCTTATAATTGTAAGCTTCAAATCAATACCAACATGACATGGTTAGACTACTTTGGACATTAGCTGGTAAATCATCATTCCGGTTACAGATGTCACAGTAATCCTACAAAACATGAATGAATGATGGTTGATCTCACTGCACACAGGCTGAGAGAATATACAAGTGTACATACACTGCTAAAAAAAAAATAAAGGGAACACTTAAACAACACAATGTAACTCCAAGTCAACCACACTTCAGTGAAACCAACCTGTCCAGTTAGGAAGCAACACTGACTGTGAATCAGTTTTACCTGCTGTTGTGCAAATGGAACAGACAACAGGTAGAAATGAGAGGCAATTAGCAAGACAACCTCTATTCAGGAGTGGTTCTGCAGGTGGTGACCACAGACCTTTTCTCTGTTCTCATCCTTTCTGGCTGATGTTTTGGTCACTTTTGCATTCTGTCAGTTCTCTCACTGTAGAGGTAGCATGAGGCGATGTCTACAACCCACAGAAGTTACTCAGGAAGTGCAGCTCATCCAGGATGGCACATCAATGTGAGCTGTGGCAAGAAGGTTTGTGTGTCTGTCAGCACAGTGTCCAGAGCATGGAGCAGATACCAGGAGACAGGCCAGTACACCAGGAGACATGGAGGGGGCTGTAGGAGGGCAACAACCCAGCAGCTGGACCGCTACCTCCTCCTTTGTGCAAAGAGGAAGAGGAGGAGCAGAGCCAGAGCCCTGCAAAATGACCTCCAGCAGACCACTAATATCCATGTTTCTGCTCAAACTGTCAGAAACAGACTCCATGAGGGTGGTATGAGATTTTGAGTATGATTCCTACTCCAGACCTCCAAGGGGTAATAATTTTGATTTACATTGATCATTTTTATGTTATTTTTGTTCTCAACACATTTCACTATGTAATAAATAAAGATTTTCAACTGGAATATTTTATTCATTGAGATCTAGGATGTGTTATTTTAGTGTTCCCTTTACCTTTTTAAGCAGTGTAGTTGTATGTGATATGGAGCAGATGCATAAACACCTTACTCATAATGCAGATATCTCCTGTGAAGTACGTGGTGGCATCAGGTGCAAGTCTTAGAATATATGAAAAATGGGTATGAAGTCAGCTGTGCACCAGTCAGCTAATGCTGTGAGTTATCATTTCCAGGTACATTGCGTTCATGCTGTATCACTTCAAAGTTGAATAAATAATTTATTGATGGAGACACCATTAGCTTAAATCAGTGTTAAATGATCTTTGCCACTTGGGGAATATGGCAAGAAGATGAAATGACAGAGGAAGAAGACAATGAGAACAAGACTTATACAGATGCCTCTGTTTCCTTATTTATCTTTCACAAGAGAAGGACAAATAACTGTTTTGACAGCTTGGCTATCCCTCTCCACAAAACAATGCCTGTAAGTAAATTCTGCCTTAATGCGGTAGCCAAGAACATGCATTGCTCCTGGTAACAACTCAGTTGGGCAGACAGAGGTTGAGTAACTGACAGATAATGGTAGATTAGATCCTTATCTATAGATTAGAGCAGTTTGGTGGTACAGCTCTAGAAGGAAGTGTCTATGGGCCAAGTGCACTGCTGGGCACCAAGAGATTAATGTTTCTGGAGCTCCAAGTGCATTAATCTAATTATGTTCTGGGGGTGCCACACTGACTCCCACCTTGTAAGGGGCATATCTGTCATTCCATCATCTACATTTGAGGATATCAATCTACTGGTCATACCAGAGAGCAGGTGGTTTGACTGGCAGTAGAGTAGAGCATGTGCTGGAATTAATCTAGCATTGCCAGTGGGACATGTTACACTAAATGTTTAAAAGCTTTTAGACAGCAGTGCCCCCAACATTTCTTCTGAAATTAAGACTATTAATAGGGTGTTTTTTTCTCTTCTGTTGCTGCAGTAACTTCCTCTTCTCTTCAGGGAAGGTTTTATGTTAGATGTAAAGATCAGAATGTGATGTTAAGGTATTTGATGAAGCTCCATCACTCCATAAAATGTAGTTCCACTGCTCCACAATTCATTACTGAGAGTCTATACCTTCTTTTGCCATTCCCAGACAGTGGTGACTTTAGACATATATACACTGCATTGCATTCCAGTGAGTTAGCAATGCTTTTCTGTGGAAAAATTAGAATGACTTTCTGGAAAAATTGAGATACAGTGGCATGCAGAAGTTTGGGCACCCCTGTTCTAAATTTGTGTTACTTTGAAGTTAAGCAAGTTGAAGATGAAATGATCTCCAAAAGGCATAAAGTCAAAGATGAAACACACTTTTCCACATTAATATTTGGGTTTTGTACAATATTGGAGTAAAAGGAAAGGAGCACTTTGCAGATATTAATTAGCCTTTTAGGGTTATGACTTGTTCACAGTCATCGTTAAGAAAGGCCATGTGATGCAAACCTCAAAGCTTTATAAATACGTTTTGTCAAGAGAACAGAACAGTATAGCCAGCGCACTGCCTGTGAGAGTTCAGTACAGCGTGCAGGCTATGAGCCAGCAGTACAGTTACAGTTATATTTGTTGCTGCTGCCATTTTTAGGACAAAATATAACCCATTGCACTCATCATAGATATAATCAATCACATTATTTCTGCAGTGCAGTCACAATAACAATAAGAGATGGATTGTGTCAACATACACGTGTTTCTCTCTGTGTGATCACATTCACTGTAGGTAGTTACTCCTGTTGACACAATTGCCCCACTGGATCTAAGATATTCAACATGTCATATATCTCCTGGGCGTCTGCGACTGGTTGGTGATCAGTTGGCGACGGTTCGACGATCGTCTTTCAGGAGTTCACAATACATGACTGAGTGAGCACTGAGTCATCCCCAACTCACCTCCAAGCCGACCGATTCACGAAAAACTTGTCTGCGACTGAAAATATGGGCTAAAATTGTGTAGTGTGAACTAGGCATAAGTGAGCACTAGTTTATACACTTATTTTAATGCATTGTAAAGCTCTTATATTGTGTATAATTGTGTATCTTTCCTTCTTTCTAGGTATTAGTGATGGTTTAGTTCTAACAGTGTCTGAACTGAAGAGTAGTTTGGACTCTAATCTGTCTGTACTAGCTGAGATAATTCTCTTAATGGAGACAAAACACTGTTGTACATCACTCTGGATAAGAGTGTCTGCCAAATGCTGTAAATGTAAAGATGTGGATAAACCTCAAAATAGCAGTGCCTGCAAGACAGCCCAGGAATCTCACAGAACTGGAAGACTTTTGCCAGGAAGAATGGATGAAAATTCCTCAAACAAGAATTGAAAGACTCTTGACTGGCTACAAAAAGCATTTATAAGCTGTTATACTTGCCAAAGGGGCGGCTTCTAAGTATTTACTATGTAGGGGGCCCAAAGTTTTCTTTTTTTGTTATTTTTAACTATGTAAAAGATGAAAATAAAAAAAATGTTTTTGCTTAAAATACAAAGGGAATGTGTCATTTTTGACTTTATGTCTTTTGGAGATTATTTGTGACTATTGTTTATTATTTTTTTTATTATTATTTATTATTATTTTATTTTATTTTATTTTATTTTATTTAAGTTTAGTTTTTGATCAAAATATGTACTCTGATAGATATCTGAGACTGTTGTCTTTCATTTAAGGCAATAATACTGAGTGGCTAAGTTTTGTCGCTAATGTGAGTGACACGATATTGACACGATATCTCAATAAGTTGCCCAGTGACTTTGGCCTGGTTTTCCCTGGCAGGGTCACATTTCATCTTCAAATTGCTTAACTGTTTACAGTAACATATATTTTGACCAGGGCTGCCCAAACTTTTGCATGACACCATATGGATGCAATGGATAAAGTTTAAAGTAAATTACCTCACTAATTAGATGGGGCATCTTGATACTATTGAACATTTAGGGCCAGCTTCCTGAAGACATTCAGTCTAGGCCAGGACCACACAGAATGTTGTTGATGACCATCACAGAATGTTGTTGATGAATAGACTATTTACAGTAGTCCTCACTGGAAAGTCTCAACTTTCAAAAAGCAACTTTGGTCCCAGTGCAAAAGAATTTAAAAGGCCAGGCACCAATTTAATCATCCAGATAATGAAGGATGTTTCAGTTTTGACTGCCCAGCAGAGGCAGAATTGCAGTCTTTTTGTGTCCAGGATGCCTTAAATTCCCAAGTTGTTGACTCTACAGAAAGACAACACAAAACGCATGGGAATGGGAACATGCATTTTATTGAAGAGCATTAGATGGAAGCCATTTTTGAAGCCATTTTTCTTTACAATATCAAAATTAATGGTTTGCTGCTTATTCTTGTAAGTGTAGTGTTTGATGGTGGAACTGTGACTGAATCACAATGTCATTGATTTCATGAGTTGGACATTGCCTAGTTTCAGTAGGAGTACTATTTAGAAAACGTCAGCAGCACAAACATTTGAGACCCACAGCCTGCAGTCAGAGGAAAAGGATAAGGACGGGCTTCCACAGGCTGATGAAATATCTGCTTGAGGTCAAAGACACCAAAGTCCTGTGTATTGTGTGCTGTGATGTCCTGAAGGATGCCCATAAGTTGTTGTTATGTGACCTTGACCAGTTCTCAGAACTTGGACATGCATGCATGCTGTGAGCATAATGGGTGGCACCAAAGGGGAGCTTACAGCGCTTAAGCAAATGGTCCTAGCAAAGTCCTGAATGTTTTGATTCATGAGCTGGGTGATTAAAGTTCAATCATAGTGCAAACTCTAAAAAAGACATGACAGTGAAACTATGGAATTTTGTGAGAAGAGCAGTGGCACTTAAATATCATTTGGTCTGAGAAAATGCAGGAACATCATACAGGTAGCAACAAAGACATGTAGACCATGCACTTCTTTGTCAATGTGAGGTGCAGCACGTCTCCTCCTTAAAAACAATCAGGACACTTGTAGGGACTTAACTGATAAACATTTGATTGACATTTGAATATAAAGTATGAAAGACAAGCCATACAAGCATGTTTTCTTTTGACCATAGCCTTTTAAACGTACTCAACCCCATAGACATTATATACCTAGACGCGCCATTGAGCGCTGACTCATATGTCAACATCGCCGCCATATTGGAAGTGGCAAAAGCGTCCAAAATAACATGAGAGAGATGCTGCACTCTGGTGCTGTGTGGAGTTTTTCAAACCATTTTACAGTCAAAACGGGATCACATGGGATTACCTTCCACAGGTAAGACTGACTACCGTAATTGTTTTTGATCGTATTTGGCCATTCTAACATTTTAAAAACAAAATTATTTTTTGTGCCTAAAAGTTTCCCAGTGTATATTAGTGCACATCTGAATGTGTGAATGAATGCACTAGCTTAAATAACTTTGTAGAAAGGCGATTTATGAAGTTCATTCCATTCACTTGTATTAGTTCACAGTGCAGCTTTGCCTCTTCCAATATGGCGGACACACAGTTACGTTACATCAGCGGGCCAACCCAGTCAATGTGGCATCTAGGTATTAATGTCTATGCTCAACCCCCTTAAAAGCATCCAATTGTCTAGATTACAAATGGAAAAGGTTGTGGTAGCCAGTATGTTTACTGAAAACTAAAATGCTCTTAAATAATATTTTTTATTTGTCAGTCGGTCTTTCACAAAAAAATGTAAATGAAAAATTCTGCTTGCATAAGTATTTGACCTCTTTAATATGACTGTCCTAAATCATAACTAGAACAGTCAGTTAATTACATCACTACAAGTAATATTAGTTAAATTGAGATCCCCTTTTGTGCAGTCCAGGAATAATACTCAGTAACTCAAATGACAGAATGTATGTCAGTATTGTGGTATAACCAACACCATGACACCACGTACTGAATATCTAACTACAGTTAAATCAGTCATTAGTCAGTATTGCACAAATGTAAACCTGCCAACAACATGCTGTCCACAAATTTGAGTGACTGCAAGACGTTTAGGTGACGGCAGTAAGAGATTTATGACAACTCTGTATAATAGCAATGTATAAAACATACTTTGAACAAACGCTGCTATCTGTGACTCACACTGTCACATAGCACCACTAGACTTTCCCCGGCCATGGGCAGCATCAACAGAGTTTGATCTCATGATCAGAGAAGGAACAAAAAGAGAAATGCAATGTTAAACAATGCACATAAAAACATATTGTTATAATGATTGTACAGTGCCATGCAAAGGTTTGGGCACACCTTTTAAAATGTGACCTATAATCTGTACAATTTCATTGAAAACTACACTTAAATATTTTAGGGTGGAAAAATAAAAATAAAGAACTAAAATAATGTGGTTGCATAAATATGGACATGATGAGTATCAAAAGCATTCAGACTTTTTGAGTATCAGTCTATCAGCATGGCACATCTTGACTTGGCATCTTTGCCCACTCTTCTTTGCAAAAGTGCTCCAAATCTGTCAGATTGTGAGGGCATCTCAAGTATACAACCCTCTTCATGTCAACCCACAGATTTTCAGTGGAATTCACGTCTGGGCTCTGGCTGGGTCATTTCAAAACTTTGATCTTCTTCTGGTGAAGCTGTTCTTATGTAAATATGGAGGTTTGCTTTGGGTCCTTGTGCTGAAAGGTGAAATTCCTTTTTGTCTTTAGCTTTTAAGCAGAGACTTCAAAGTTTTATGCCAAAATTGACTGATATTTGGAACTGTTCATAATCATAATGACTAAAGCCCAAGTTCCAGCTGCAGAAAAACAGCCCAAAAACATAAAGTTGCCTCCACCATGCTTCACTGTGGCTCTGGTGTTCTTTTGATGATGCACAGTGTTGGCTTTGCGCCAAACAAACCTTTTGGAATTATGACCAAAATGTTCAACTTTGCTCTCATCAGACCACAACATGCTTCCCCACACGATTTTGGTTTGTAAAAAAATGCTTCTGTCTTGTCTCCCTACCCCACAGCCCATACATATGAAGAATATATGAGATTGTTGTCACATGTACTACACAACCAGTACTTGCCAGAAATTCTTAAATATACATATATTACACATTTTCCCTTATTACCCCATGGTGGATTTTTTCAAAATGATAAACGCTTACACTTTTATTTCAGCGCGGAAACACAAAAGCAGTTCACACAAAGTGTGTACACAACCGCTGGATATGATTTCCAAAACCATGAGAAGAATTAATGGTTAAAAAAAAAAATCTTAACAATAATCACTAATAATGATGTGGTGTATTAATATAATCAGTTGATATGTTAAAATAGTGCTTTAATAATTAACTTAATAAAGTTTGAGGTGGTGGAAGTGGACTTTCAGTGAAAGTGTAGAGAGGCTGGAGTTGTGGATAAACACGCCCACTGAGTACTGCTCTGTCTCCAGCCGCACCCGGACACCAGCTCAGCGGCAGCGCTCAGAGATTCAGAGGTGAGCTGCTGAGATTTAACCATTAAAGTTCACTCACTTCACTGTCTTTATCAGTCTGTTAGTAGAGAAGCTGGTAATGGGTGTCTAGTGGGTAGTTTTATTCAGGTTCATGTTGCACTGTACTTGTGTTGTTTTCCTTTTCCTTTCAGGCTAGTCGGCTAATTAGCCGTATATGACAACTTTGACTCAGTGAAACACTGACAGCTAAGCTAACAGAGAGCATAGAAGTCTAAAGTTAATTAATTGTGACTAGCTTTGCTAGTTTACTCCACATACTGAACACTTCAGTCACTTTTGTTCAGCTCGTTTGCTGTAACTTTTAACAGTTTTTGGGCAGCTAGCTTAGCTGACGTGCTAACTGGTGCCTCAGGAAATGAAACATCCGCTGTATTGTCTCTGAATCTCCTGGTAATTATTACTAAATATCATTGTCCATATTTGTCTTCATAAGAAATAAAAACAGCTATGATTATGTTTGAGTCTAATTCATAGTTTTGTTTGAGAGAAAGTCGAGTTAGTGTAGGACTGATCTTGGCTAACTTGGCTAACTGTTCTGTAACAGCTAGTTAACCGAGGTTAGCTGACTACTGTATGTATCTAGAAACAGAAGCGCGTAATGTATTAAATTAAAATGTTTACCAGTTAACTTAAGTTGAATCTGAAACTCTGAGGGCTGACTAAGAAAAAGCTCAGCTACGTTAGCTCGTTATGCGGAAGTGTGAAACAGGTTTGGGTGTCAGCTAGCGTACGTTACCGGAAAACATAGTGTAGTCATTAAACTTACATTTTTATACAGAATTGATAGAATATGGACGTTTTGTTCGTGTTATATGTTCAGTGTGTCACTATGAGACGGTGATTAAACATATGAAGTGTCCTTTAAAGGTCTGCGCAATTTATGTCGACTTGTGATGATGGAAGTGAAAGTTTGTGTTGTTTGTAGTTATAGTTGTAAAGCAAATGAAAATGGTTCCCATCTATAGGTGCCAGTGCCATGTCAGTTTGTCATGACCACTGCAGAGTTTATCCTGTAAACAACCTGATTTTCATTGGCAGCAGTTAGACTCAATTGTACAGTGAATGTCTTGGGTATCTGTTGGGCTAATGGCGTTACTGGTCACAGGGTTTTCAGAACACTTCATGACTGTCACACTTGTTTAGACAATCTTACAACCCATTGTCCACTCTTTGTCCATTAACATACACAGCATTCTAACCCCATGTTATGTATTAGTGTTTTGCTAGCTTAAGAGTCAATGGGTCATTGCTATTCTTCACACACTGTTTTCTCACTCATGCGTTCTGTTCCCACAGATGCAAACCATAAAGTGTGTGGTAGTGGGTGATGGTGCAGTGGGAAAAACCTGCTTACTGATCTCTTACACAACCAACAAATTCCCTTCAGAGTATGTGCCTACGGTGAGTATTATGTGCTGGAGTTAAAAACAGAAAGGGACTGAAGAGATGACAAGAAAGAGAGGAAGTGGGTCTGAAAAAAAGTTGAACTGAGTGCATTCACAACCAGAGAGGAAGTGGACCACAAAATTAGACTGATCCATTGATCTGCTGTAACAGGAATGTATAAGGTGGTAGTTTTAACAACAGACTTTTACTGCTATGACATGAAAATGAGTCTCCAACCGTACCTGGTTCTTGGTTCTTGTCATGCTGTGATACATCAGTCTGTTTGTTTACAACTGCAACTTCTGCCTTGCATGTAATGAAACAGTACAGATTGGCATCCCCACAGTGTTGTCAGATCTTTCTCTTGAGTAAAGAGATGGAGAATTTTTTTTTTTTTGTATATAGGTAGATACAAATCTTTGGGTTGCATAGTTGAGTTTTGTACAGATGTAAGCAAGTTTGATTAGTATTCAACATAATGGTTAGGCTTAAAATAATGTCCTGTAAATTGAGTGAATAGGACATTTGAAAATGTATTAAAAGAACACCAAATCTTAAAGATACATTATTGTTCTCTTTTATCACATGGTATACATCTGTTTGAAGGTAACCATTCTAGACTGCTGTGTCTTTAATAAGGTACAGTGACAAGACTCCGGCAGCTTGCTTCCAAGTAAAAGCATGGAATGAACAAGAGTTGAACTGTGATCAACTTCATACTATATACAATGTATTGAGTATATTGAATTATATACATTTTGGGGTTTTTAATCGGTATAGTGAAAATATTATTCAAAAAAGGAATGTATGTGCAATTCACACTTACTGGTAAGAAACATGGTTTGAGCATAAAAGTGTGTAGCACAGAGGCAAATTTGTTAGCATTTGTCTGAGAAACCAAGTATTTCTGTAGACCCACTCCCATCTTCATGATCATACATTAGAACACTGATGTAGGTAGATGTGTTTGTTAAAATTGACTTCTGCTAGTTGAAATATAATTGTTATAATGAGGGAAATTGGATTCATGGTTTCAAGTTCAACATGTTTTAATGTTTTTAGGGTTTATATGCCTATGAAGTAATTTATGCAGTATGGGTAATAATGTCAACATGGATCAGTATATTGCTGCACACAAAATCTGCATTTACTCTTGCAAGAATATTAAAGGGTCAAAATAAGCACATTTTCTGGATTAGTTTAAAAATGGGCAGAACAGTATTTACACATGAAATCTGATGTAGAACGCTCTCACTCAAAATACAGCGTATTTCAATTCACCATTATAATTTCAGCCATTTTAAGTAACTGAAATTTAGACATGTTTAAAATTGTGGCCAAATGAATTTAACTCATGTGGTGTGAATCCCGTTATCAGTACTGGGGGATTGTTGGGGATTTTTTTTTGTAAGCCTACTTTTCTAAACATTTCAGTTAAACTCATTTGATCAGATTACATCTACCAATAAATTGTGTCTATCTCTGGTCAGATTGAAAGGATGAGTTGACATGGGTGATCTGCTAACATAGTTGTGTGAGAAAACAAAGTAATTATAGGTAATGATGTGTTGCTGCTCTCTGAAGGTGTAGGAAAAGAATCTATGTGGAAAATAAGTAGCTCTGCTGACATAAAACACAATTGCACATTTGAAGAAGCATGATTGATGCAGTGTATGTGTCTAAAGAGACACAGGATAGTTTTGTCTATACTGCTCTGTGTTTCTTTCAAACTGAACTGAGGCTAGCTCGGCAGCAACGTGACTTACCAGCCAGGAAGCCTTCTTACTTTAATAATGTGGCAGTATAGCTCAGGAGAGTTTTATACTTCCCAGAAGCCTTGGAGCAGTGATAAAATGTATCATTGCAAAAAATTAGTATTGCTGACTAAATGAAGAACACTAATTGGAAATATTCCTTGCTAACAGCAGTGTGGCGGGGTACTGAGTGGTCTGTAGTGAGGAGTGATTCTAGCTGTAGTGTTGCATGAATCATTGCACTGAACTGTTTAATATTGTGTGTAATAATTACAGCAATGTTTAGGGAGATCAGCAAATGTCTACATTTCTTTAAAATATTATTTGAAATGACCTTCTCTAAAACCTGAAGTTAATAAGCTGTAATCTAAGATATAATACCACAGACCCTCTGTTTGCATTAATCTGGTTTCTTTACAGATAAAATGATTGTAGATAAACAGGTAAATGTTAAAAACTCGAGCTGTTATTTATGAAATTGCTTATGAATCAACATTAACAATCTTAAGAATTTTTCATTTTATCAATCAATAAATCAGCTTTATTTAAACTGGGTACATTGAGGGTGTCCCTCATTTACAATGTAGCTGAGGTAATACATAAAATTAAATGATGAATCTGTATATTTATAGACAAAATAAAAGACAAAGTAAAAAATGATGGTAATTTGATCTAAACGAGAAATCTGTTTAAACAAACCAAGTAAAATAGTAAAAATGATAAGCAGTTAAAGCACAAAAATATTAATAATGAATATAATAAAAAACATAAAACAAAAACAGACCTTCATGAATAACTAAAATTATAATAGAGATAAAAGAAGTATATATAGAAATGGGGCGGCACGGTGGCTTAGTGGTTAGCACGTTCGCCTCTCAGCGCTGGGGTCTTGGGATCGATTCACCATCTGAGCGGAGTTTCCATGTTCTCCCCGTGTCTGCGTGGGTTTCCTCCGGGGTCTCCGGTTTCCTCCCACAGTCCAAAAACATGGAGGTCAGGTAAATTGGGTACTCTAAAATTGTCCGTATGTGTGTATGTGTCTCGCCCAGCGATGGACTGGCGCCCTGTCCTGGGCTTAGTTGACTAATGTAGTGCCCTGCCCTGCACCCAGTGAGGGGGTAGGGGACTAACCGCAACCCTGATGAGGATTAAGCGGGTGTGATAATGAATGAATGAATGAATATATGAAGTAGGTAAAATAACATTAAAAAAAGCTAAAAGAAACCTGAATAAAATGAGTAAGAAAGTCAAATAAAAAAAATAAAATAAGAAATGCAGTGAAACAGTGACGGCCTGAATGGAGGTGGTTAGAGATTAAGAGTTTAAAATGATGAAGTGACACCAGTGGGTGGAGCTTTAGAGTTTTCTGTAGTGAGTTCCAGCTCACTGAGGCACTGGAGCTAAAAGCAGATTTTCCCAGTTCACTAAAAACTCCTGAAGGGTGATCCAGTCATATTTGTTATTTTCATTGAGAATTGTTTTGATTATGTGGAGGCATATGATCCAGTGAGTGCTTTCAAAATAAAAAATAAAACTTGGTCTGTTATCAGCACATTGTTTTTTAGGTTTGTAAGTAAAACGTAAAAAGTTAACCTTTTTCACTGTAAGTAACTGACAAGTTTTTAATGTCACACAGTATTATCTAGCATCTGTATGTTAGGGAAACTTTACTTTAAACTAAAGGTGGTGAACTGGAAGTCATGAGTGGTATGAGGCGAAACCAGTTACGTTATGAAATGAGATGCTGAATGGATAGTGAAAAAAATGAAAGGAGAACAAAAGAGGTCATAGGCACACCTGTTTCATCAACTGGCATATTTTTATATAGACAGGATGCCACATCTGGAAATCTGTATAGCATGAGCAAGACTACTGAATGGCTAATTTTACTCTGTCTTGCTCTCTTTGTCCCTCCCTGTCTCTCAGGTATTTGATAATTATGCCGTCACTGTGATGATTGGAGGAGAGCCGTATACACTTGGACTTTTTGACACAGCAGGTAGAGTGATTCAGCATAAATATCAATACCTGCCTGATGCTTCTCAGACTCAGTCTTGAATACGTTTCAGACAGGATTACTTTACCATAGGGTGGTGGGTAATTAATTATTAAATTATTTTGTGTTAGTAGGTAACGCCCAAATATTTAATCAGAATTTGGTTTACCCAGCTTAAATGGGTCTGTGTTATTAGCATTGTATTAACTTACACCACAGTCACCACAAAATATGTGTATGTCTTTACATGTTTTGATGTTCAGAGGTAGGGAAGTACATATGTGTTTGATTTGGGCCACAGATAAAACAAATACATATATTTTTTAAATAACAGGATGTAATGGAATACTTACGGACATGGCACTTCTCATTAGATACATATAACGTTCTGATTATTTGTAGGGTACATTTTTATATTATTGTTGAAATCATCTGGATCTTTACTGACGTTAGAGCACATGGTCTATAAAAATTACTGATGTGATGAAAATCACTGACAACCACCCCATCTTATTATATACAACTAATCCTGTCTGAGAAGTTTTCTTTACAGTGAAGATAAAGGTGTATACCTTTTTTTCCTGTAAGGGATTAATAAAGTATATCTGAATCTATATGTTGCTGTAAGAGTTGGCACAATCTAAACAAAAAGTGCTGAAGCAGTTAAAATACAAAACATTTTTGCATTGTTTTAAAAATAATTGGTACTTCTTTTAAAAAAAAAAAAACAAGGCAATAATAATAATAATAATAATAAGGATAATGTCTCTAAAAAGATTCTAATGTTCTTGCAAACTGGTTACCTGATGTAAGCAAACACCAGTTTGATAAATATTGATAAAATTGACTTTTTCCATACAAGAATTTAAAACAGATTACTAATTAACATTTGCATTACCAGTAGGTTTCCAACTGCACCTATTTAGTTCAGGGCTGAAAGGTCATTTGCTAATTTGGAATAAGAATATTTATTCACAGCACTGGGGCTTTATTTAGGAACGTTTATTAAGAGCTACATCTACCTGAAACAACAAAGAATGATTATATTTCTTCTGTTTTTTTTAGACTGTTAGAGGAAATGGGCAGAGATAATCACTTTGTTTTGCTGCTGTCTTTGAACATTTGAACATCACACATGCACACTTTTAGTACAGGTTGTGAAGACTACTTTTAATTCGAGTGTTTGTTTTTTGGCAATATTGTAGTTGAGTAATGCTACACATAGCCCTAATTTTAACCATACTAACCTTAATTCAGAGGTATTTTATCCAAAAAGAGTAGGTGTGGCTTCAGGATTCATGCAAAAGAAGTCGGATTACACCTGCCTTTACTTGTTTCATCAGCTGACCTTGCTCTAACAACTGGCCAGTGTGCTTCTCCTTGTTTGGGATTAAAACCTAAGCCACACTGGCCCTTTTCAGAAAAGATTGGACACCTCTGCCTTAAACTTAACCTCAGTAATCTAATCCTAAACCCTAAACTAAATCCCCGTAACTTTTAATTGAATCTTTCTGCTCTTTCGGTAATTTCCTATCAGTATAAGGATCTACAAAGAGATAAGTACAGAGTGTATAATTATTGAGTCATGCATTGTGGAGCCCTTGAAAAGCTAAACTAACTATTGACTTCCCAGAAGTTTTCTAACTTTTTTGAATAAGTTGTAGTGATATGCATGTCTGTACCCAAAACAAGTTATTTGTCACTTTGTATTTCACAGTAGTTTAACAATGACATATTTTAATTTGAATACAGAAACTTTCTTTTGAGTTTGTCCATTGAAAGATTCTCTCATGAGAGACAATAAGAATGCACAGTTGTCAAACACAACTAGCTAATTTAGACATCTAAAATCTCATTGTATCTCACAGAGGCTATGGTTTGATTTCATATGGAGGAAATATGGTGTAGGAGAAATGAGTTACCAGCTTTGAAATTTTGTTTACTGGTTTTTTTTTCTCTCCATCTCTGTCTAGGTCAGGAAGACTATGACAGACTGCGGCCTCTCAGTTACCCTCAGACGGATGTTTTTCTTGTATGCTTCTCTGTTGTCTCACCTTCTTCCTTTGAGAATGTCAGAGAAAAGGTCAGTTAATTTGTGATGTATTTTTTATAAAATGACACCTGAAAATAGTTTTAGATCATTTCTTTTTGCTGAGTTATTAAGTAGCGCAGATGTTGTTTCTAATTTGGTCATCAGTTACTGCACCAGATGAGGTCTAAGCTTAGACTAAGGAAAAGAACAATGGCAGGAAAAAGCTTAATCCATAGAAAACTTCATTAGAGTTTTGAAAATGTTTTGCAACCTTGTTTTTTAACAAGATTTATTTGTTTCACGTGTGTGTTTGTTCTTAAATTGCTTGCTCATTTTTATGTCACAGAAATGAATGCATTTGCATAGTTTATTCGGCTTTATCTCTGGATGGTTTATCCCTGTCCATTCACACTGAAGTATTTAGACCTGGAGTGCTTTTTGAATGAGGCATAATATAGGACTAAGAAATAATGGTTGCTTTTAGCAAACCCACTCAGACATACATTTATGATGTCTATCAATGGAAACAAATAAAATAGAATACCCATTTCCAGAAAAAAATGACACTTTCTGAAAAATACATTAAACACTGAAATCATTTGTTAATTCACTTGAATCTTTATTTATCAAACAAAAGACAATATTTTCAGTGTTTTAAATCACAAGTAACTTGTGCAGAATGCAGCCTGGTATTTTTCCCAATGGAGTTCCTGGGAAAATATGTGATCTTGATGGCAGCATATGTCTCCCTAAAATACCAGTATAAGCCTCTGCATCAGTGATACTTTCATATATATGCAGAACACCCATGCCATCACAGATGCTGTTTTTTGCACTTTTTGTATGTCTGCAGGGTTCCTGCGGGGTCTTAAAGAGTCAAAAATTCAAAACTTTAAATTTAAGGCCTTAAAAAGTCTTAAAACGGCCAGATATCCATCCAAGGTCTTAAATTAAATTTAGTAAAGTCTTAAATTTGTACTTTTAATTCCAAAAAAGTAGTGTAATTGGACGTTAGTTTTGCTAACTTCTGCTAACGTCGACTAAATGCATCAGTGTAAATGTAGTTCTGTTCACTCTGTTTCTTGGGCGGACTACCGCTGTGGGAACTACACAGCCCACGATAACGTCATAACAGATTAAACTAATTACTGGCGGTACCCGGGTTACGTCGTCCCCGAGTTACTATGTTTCGTGGTTACGACACATCTCCCATTTACTGTATAAAGCCGTGTTTGGTGTGCGTGGCGGAAAAATACACGGTTACGCTGCTGTTTCATTTCATTATTAAACGTATTTTATATGTGTTTTTTTGATTATTACGGTGTTGGGATAGGATAAGTTCTTACAGTATGTTATTTATGTACAGTATGTATGTATGTTCCGACTTACACGAAATTCGGTTTACAACGCGACGTAGGAACGGATCAACGTTGTAAATCGAGGACCGCCTGTAGCTAGCTGCGTCTTAATGGGAAGTCCCCATTCCACCTTAAATATGCGGTCAGATACGTTCCCCCGGACAGCTTCACCAATGCAAATGCTGTGTTTTTAAGGTAGAACGGAGAGTTCCAATCAGACGCTTCAGCTAATGCAGGGACTGTTTTTCAGCTTAACTACTCATTGCGAGCAAACTAGTGAATAAGCCGTGTTGTGTAACATTTAACTAGTGTTTCTCTAACTTGAGAGTTGAGTTAAGTGTCATAAAGCTATTTTTGGGCCACACAGTTAGCACAGGTAGCTAATTGTTGGCTAGCTAACTACATTGTTTTTTTTTAAGCTAAAACAGCCAGTTACAGGGTTGCCAGGTCTCAATAAACTTTCCAGGAAAATGCCTGACAGAAGGCCGCCATTCACAAGCTGAAACTCACCCAAAATGTAAAATACAGGTGTAGAACTCTTAAATTTTCTTTTCCTTTACTTTGTCCTTCATTTCCTTTACTGTTTTATAGTTTAAGGATTTCATATTATTTATTTTATTGTTGAATTTGTTGTTGTTAGTAGTAGCATAGTATTTTAAATTAATACACATTTATTAAAATCAGTATAAATTGTACATATTCTACTACTACTACTAGTTAATAATAATAATAGTAGTAGTAGTAGTAGTAAAAGTAATAGTAATCATAACATCATAATGGAAAATAAAAGATATCTACATATTTTTTGCAATTAAAGCATAGTATCCCCTTCCTCTCTACTCTTATCTATATTTTCAGATACTATTCCAGTCAATTATCTAATGTAAGACCCTTCACCCTCAACTATTCATCACTGCCTCTTTTTAGATCGTTATGGTTTTAACGCCTCAGTTATACATTCACAAGACAATTAATTCTCCACTGTATTACAATCAATCAATCAAAATATGTTTATATATCACTTTTTACAATGGCCATTGTCACAAAGCAGTTTTACATGATTAGCATCAGTCAAAACCTGATGCGAGCAAACCACAGGTGACCGAGGCAAGGGAAAACCTATGGGGCAGCCATGGCCTGGTGGTTAAGGATCTGGTCTGGTGACCTGAAGGTCACGACTGAAGTGCCCTTGAGCAAGGCACCTAACCCCCAATTGTAAGTCGTTTTGGATAAAAGCATCTGTTAAATGCCTCAAATGTGGCCAAAAATACTAAGTGTCTGCACAGTAAGGATGCATTAAAATCTGTGGTGACTGTTTTTTGAAAGTAGCCCATCCCTCCGCTAACAGTGTGGGCAGACAACATGAAACTGGCTTGAAGTTAGCTATACTGATATAGTGAACTACTTCGTCTTTTCTGAGAGTGTAGATGGTGAAGAGCAACAGAGCTATAATAGCACAGAGGCATACAACTACCTTTATAGCAACAAAATAGGGAACATGGTGTTTAACAAACATGGCGACTTCATTTAAAGCTGAGGTAGAGCCGAGTCAGACTGTCAGCCGAGATAATCGGCAGGCGTGGCTTATGCTAATGCTAAAGGAAACTGGAGTAATTGAGACACAGAGACACTGGGTTGCTCGTGCATTGCAGGGTTGGGCAAGTCCTACATATATAATATAATATAATATATATTTGGAGGATATTTAAGTTGTAATGCTGCAAGCCGTGCTAGGTTCCTTTCCTTCTTATTTGGTATAAAGTGCAAAGCAAAAGGCGCCGGACACGCACAGTGTTTGTGAAACTGCTGGTGTTTAAGCAACGTACTTTATTCACATTTTTATTATGACACCCGACAACATGTCAAGCCCGACCTCAAATATGCATGTAATCCGTATTACAAAGCTAGTTTTATTCATCTCACCAGAAATTGTTCTGTGATCATCCGTCACTGTTGTCTTCCGTGGGCGTTCAGGTCTTTTTGCATTGATGAGTTCACCGTTGCTTTTTCTTTCTCAGGATGTACCCAAATACAGATTTTGCCACTCCTAATATTGTAGCAATTTCTCAGATGGGTTTTTTCTGTTTTTGTTGTTTCACCTCTCTATATAAAATTAGAACATTTTTGGCAATTTGTCATGTTGTTCTTAAATTACACTGAGAATGATCTTAAAAGGTCTTAATAAGGTCTTAAATTTAACTCACTGAAACCTGCAAGAACCCTTTGTCTGGGTGGTATTTTTCATCTTTGGCACAAAGAATCAGACATCCAGAAGTACTGAATTGCAGAATTGTCTGACCACAAAACCTTTTGCTAACATCTTTCAGTCCATTTCAGATGACTTTGAGCCCAGAGAACCAGCACTTCTGTGCAGAAGTAATATATGGCTTCCTCTTTGCATAATACAGTTTTAGTTTTCTTAATGCAGCTGTGAACTGTGTTAAGTGACAATTATTTGCCAAAGTACTTCTGAGCCCATATGAGTATGCCCATCACAGTAACATGACGGTTTCTCAAACAGTACCACCCGAGGGCTTGATGGTGAACAATATTCAGCAGTGGTTTCCGTCTTTGGTCTTTACACACCGAGATTTCCTCTGACTCCTTAAATCTTTTCATTATGTTTTGAACTGTGTATGGTGAAAGCCTTAGTTCTTTGAAGTCTTGTACTGACAAACATTGTTAACTGACTGACTTCTTTCATAAAGTTTGGCAAACCATGATCCATCCATTCTTTCAAAGACTAAGCCGTTTCTGGATGGCCCTTTGACCCCAAATCTTGATGCTGATTGTAGAACCTTCCACATCAGTGTTACTAGTATAACATTTTCAGGCTTATTTTTCCTCTGTCCCAACTTTCTAAATGAGATTATATTTAACATACAGTCTTTGAACACTTTTTTTCTTCTTTGTCCTTTTGTCTGATAAACATTCAAGCTATAGCTGTTTTCTGACATGTTCAGTTTAGTTTGGAGCTGATTCATTTGGTCAGGTTTTGTGAACTGGGAAAAACTAAACGGTGTAGTGCAAATGGTCTTACCATGTTGTTGTTGTGTTTATTTTTTTATTTATTTTTTTTTTGTGTTCTTTTAATTTTCCTAACTTTTCTTTTCTGACTATGCCAGTCTGTGACAATTTGTCTCTTTTTTTTCCTTTTTCTTACATTTGTTCTCTTCATCTTTTATCTTATTGCTTGCTTATTTGTACTATCCGCTTTTTCTCCCTCACCCTTGTTGTTCTCTGTTCTCTCTCTCTTTCAGTGGGTACCAGAGATCTCTCACCACTGTCCCCGGACACCATTTTTGCTGGTAGGGACTCAGGTTGACCTGAGAGATGACAGTAACACGGTGGAGAAACTCGCAAAGAACAAACAGCGTCCCCTGTCACCCGAAAGTGGAGACAAATTGGCCAGAGACCTCAGAGCCGTCAAATACGTTGAATGCTCTGCTCTCACACAGGTACTACTACTCAGTAAAACCGCCTGCTCAATTTTTTTGTCTGTTATTGTTTTGGTTTTATTCCATCCACTGTCTGTTGTGGTCTTGATCATCATATTCGGTTCCATGTGATTGACCACTCTAAAAAAAAATTTAAAGGTCATCCCTCAAATATGCATTAGCAGAATGAAGGGGGGAAAATCTCTAAAAACTAATGTTTGCTGATACTAGCAGATCTTGATCATTTTTATTTCAGACATCCCATTCAGAATATCTACTTCCATTCATATGTATTCATTTTGGCTGTACACATATCCATGTTTGATATCATGGAAAGGATCAGCATGAGGAATTGGAGCTTTCTGTGACCATTTGACTACTGTGTTTTCTATCACTGTATGAAAGAAGCCCCATGCTTCAGGCAAGCCTCAGGGTTAAATAGATTACATGGACAAGCACAAGTTGATGCTAGATTAGGAAGGAACGTTTTTGATAGGAAGGAACGTGATTTAAAGGAAATCTGGTGCAATTTCTCGGTTAATGCAGTTTTTTGGAGAAAGTCAAACTAGTCTTTAGAACCCTTGTGTGCACTAAAACAGACTAGACATCCTGAGGAGGTCTGTCTCATTTGATTTCTAAACAAGCTCTGGTACAGTTTGAAGTATGAATACAGTGCAAAAGAAAGGAATCTGAATGGACAATGCACAGGATGTGATGTCACAGAAACATAGCAGTTAGGAGAACACAGCATGTTGATAAAATGAACAATAATGTTTTTAGGCATTACAGTTTAGTACAACCATCAGAATAATCACCATTTCTTTGCAGTGTCCCTTCTTTGATGCATGCAATGGAGAAATTATTTATTCATCATTTATTTTTAAATTTTGCCCACATAAGTGAGGAAAACTCAGCCAAAGTCTCTGGGTAACTTTGAGATATCATGTTTAGCCCACCATTCAAATTTGTGACAAAAATTAGCCACTTGGATTTATAGCAGTAAATTAAATAAAAAGTTGTTTTTGTGGAGCAAGACATTCACCAAATTTACAGATTGTACCCCAAAAACAGGTTTCTGTGATCCCTCGAATCCTGATGTAGAACTACTGCTACCGCTGAGGTACACAAGCTTGTTGGGTGTCATTCAGCTCCTGAACTACTTCTCTTCACTGTAGAAATGTGTTTGAGCTCATGTGTCCATCCACCAAAAGTGCCTACCACCACTAGAGCAGAGGTGTCCCTCACTGGTTTCAAGAAACTCCTAAAAT
>BRDA01012283.1:63956-77882 GCA_036984385.1 Crenuchus spilurus | reverse complement strand
GTATGTTTATGTTTAGACGGTCTTTAATATGACTCTCTACTCTGTCCGATTTGAGTGTGACAAATGTAGTCGACTTCTGTAGACTGGACGAGTGAAAACCACCTACCTGTGTACTCGAGTTTGTGTAAAGATGTCACTTCTCTTCATCAAGTCCTCGACTTACTGTGGGTTGTTCGAACACATGGAGTCGCCATCGTAGGTACACAAGCTTGTTGGGTGTCATTCAGCTCCTGAACTACTTCTCTTCACTGTAGAAATGTGTTTGAGCTCATGTGTCCATCCACCAAAAGTGAGCAGGTCAGATGTCTTCAGCTGATGTAAACAGTGTGAGTTTAGCCTGTCTCATCTCTCAGTATAATTTCTGGCAGATTTGTATTTGTATGGATTAACTGAATTATTTCTGATGTATTGATGTCTTGTGACACAAACTGAGTTGATGGTCAGTATGCTGTCTCTGAATGCTCTATCTCTGAAAGTGTAAGAGATAATTGGCTGAAATTTTGTGTGAGGATTCTTTTAACAGCACTCTTTACAAATATGCATATAACTCATATTTGAAATAAAAATATATTTTTGGTCGGGTTTTCCCAGGCTGGGTCACATTTTGGTTTGGTGGTAAATATGTTCGTGTGAAAGTTAAGCAAAGCAGTACTAAAAAAAATAAGTAATTTTATAACGGCCTTATTTTTTTCCCTTTGTCCAGACCAAGGAACCAAGCTGCAAATATGCACCCTTAATGGCATAGTCCAGTCAGAATTGTTAAGATTCTGCATTTTTATGGTTATGTTGTTTAGACTATCACGTCTGGTCCCGGAATATCTGCTAGATTGTAATTCCCTTCAAATCACTTGAGTTCATCATCTGTCAGGATCAACATTTGCAGGTGAAGCATCCAGACTCTCTGGAGCCTCACTTCACACTTAACCATTCTGCCTTTGTTTGGAAATGTATATAAAAATCCAAGCTGATTTTTTGGTCAGTAGATTACATTTGGAGATTTAGGGCATTTTCACACCAGCACTACAGTCAGATTACATTACATTGCATTTAGCGGATGCTTTTATCCAAAGTGACTTACAATAGTAGGAAAGTACAAATGCAAAAAATACTTAAGTTAAATAATTAACATTTCGATATCGAATGCTGAGTGCATATCAGTACTCATGGGGAGTAGTTGGGATCACTAGAGCAGGTGCTCTTTGAAGAGCTCGGATTTTAGGAGTTTCTTGAAACCAGTGAGGGACACCTCTGCTCTAGTGGTGGTAGGCACTTTTGGTGGATGGACACATGAGCTCAAACACATTTCTGCAGTGAAGAGAAGTAGTTCAGGAGCTGAATGACACCCAATAAGCTTGTGTACCTCAGCGGTAGCAGTAGTTCTACATCAGGATTCGAGGGATCACAGAAACCTGTTTTTGGGGTACAATCTGTAAATTTGGTGAATGTCTTGCTCCACAAAAACAGCTTTTTATTTAATTTACTGCTATAAATCCAAGTGGCTAATTTTTGTCGCAAATTTGAATGGTGGGCTAAACATGATATCTCAAAGTTACCCAGAGACTTTGGCCGAGTTTTCCTCACTTATGTGGGCAAAATTTTAAAATAAATGATGAATAAATAATTTCTCCATTGCATGCATCAAAGAAGGTACACTGCAAAGAAATGGTGATTATTCTGATGGTTGTACTAAACTGTAATGCCCAAAACATTATTGTTCATTTTATCAACATGCTGTGTTTTCCTAACTGCCTTAAAAATGACCAGATCATGTCTCAATAAAACATGTATTCACATGTATGGGCCTTTTCCCAGAAATCTCATCTAATTTACATTCTCTTTGTTGCAACATACAATTGATGGTGCTAAGAACTGCCAAAATCCTCATCATAACTTACAGTAAGTCTGCAGAAGAGCAGATATTTCTGTTGGAATGAAAGAAGTAACTTTATTCAACACAACTTTTAAAAGTTTGACATGTTTGTCCTAGATGTTGCTCTCGGAGAGATATCCCAGGACAATATTCTTTGCCTGTTTTGCACCACCCTGACACTGTAGCAACTAGTAATATGACCATGCATGAAAATCAGGTTTTACCAGTTTATGGAAAAGGCTTTTAGATAAGATATATGATGGACACTGATGCCACTAATAGTTTGCACATTTGGACATTTCTTTCCTGTTTTGATAGCAGAGTATTGACTTCTTTTTTTTAATCTTTCTCTCCCTTTCTCTCAACAGAGAGGTTTAAAGAATGTGTTTGATGAGGCCATCCTAGCTGCCCTGGAGCCTCCTGAGACCAAACCCAAGAAACGCTGCATTCTGCTATAGAGGAGTAAAGGAAAGAACCGTGGAATTTGGGAACAGGTTGATCGGAGAGAGATTTGAGGGGCATTCAGTCAGTGCCTTTAGTTTTACCTGATTACTAGAGTGGTTTGTGTGGTAATTTGCTAGTCATCTCTCTTCCCATCTAGTCTTTCTACATAAGATATACAAAAAAACATTCAATGCCTTAAAAATGGACCTTGAGAGATGGCTGGCAGTTTCTTAATGTATTGTTGGATCCATCCTTTTGCCATAACTAACACAACCCTCAACCACAAGGATAGTTTAATAATTTGATTATTTTTTATTTGAATGCACAGTTCCACCTTTTAATGCTATCTAGCCTTAGCAGTTTAAAGAAGAAGGAGATGGTCATTTGATCAGTTCTTCTGTTCCTCCTTTTGTGTCTGCACTGACACAACTGGAACTCCAAGTGTTTCTTACCTCCTTCCTGCCCTCTGCAGGCCTTGGAATGAACTGAATTTTTATTATTTCTTTTATTTTTTTTAAGGATTGTGACATTAATGAGTATTGTATGATTTTTATTTTGGGGAGTGGGTGTTTAGTAGTTAGACATTTTTATTACCATTTTTAATATTATTTGATTTCTTTGTGCTAGAGTTTTTTCAGTGCCACTTCATTGCTTTGATTGGTGTTTTTGACTTAACTAATGTTAACTCCATTCTAATCATCCATTAAATTAGCTGTTCTCTACATTGGTAGTATTGGTAATGAAAGCAATAATATTTCCAAATGATGCAGAAAGTGGGATTGGTGCAGGAGTGGAAATTATAAAAATTACTGTAATTAAAAAACATGAGCAGGAAGAATGTTTCCTTTTCACTATAACTAAGTCTGACTTCTTTGGTCTTTTTATTTTTGTTTTGAATTTGCATAATTACATTCCAAACCAAATTCAGCATGTTTTATACTTAAGGTATTAGTCGAGTTATTGATATATTAAAAGTCAAGAACAATGAAAATATCGGAAGAATAAGAATGGATTTATGTGATTTTCTCATGCCTTAAACAAAATACATTCCTAGAGTTACAATGACATTATAGATTGCAAACAACACAATATTTTGCAAAGAAGACAATATGTTCTAATGGGGAGTCTAGTTTGTGGAACATGAAATGTAGTATCATGAAGTGTTCGGCTGCAAACACATTTATGAAACTCCTAAAAGTTTATCAAAATTAAAAAAAAGTCTAATTTGTACTTTGTAACTATTGGCTTATGTGTGTTGATTAATTAATAAGTCTATGGATAAATACACATTGTAAGACCTTGGCGAATAATAATCTGATTTGATTTTTGTAGCTCTAACCGAGTCTGCAGAAGTTCATGTTAAAGACGTGAACTTGCTTGCATTAGGACATACCACTCAAATGTGGTTGTTGGTTAATTAGGACACTTTTTTTTGTCTCACATTGCTTCAGTGAATTCTGAATGCAGTGCATTATAGTCAGTAACTGTCTTTAAATGTTATAACAATCATAGCCTAAGATGGAGGCTAATTTGTAATGTTCATTATATTTAAAGTGAGATATTTCAATCCTTTTTGTCTTAATTTTGGTACTGTTTGAATGGTAATTTACTCAAACTTGAAATTAAATATTCTAATTTTAGATTCTGGATTTCTGAATTTCCTATACTGCTATACTGATGAACAGTACAACAAAAGGCTTGACAGCACTTTACATGCAATAAATCTAAAATATATGGCAGGTTTTTTTATTTTATTAAATTAATACAGCATTTTTTCCACTGACACAAAAATGAAACCTGGTATTTAACTGCCGAGTTAAATCAGGCATGTTTGAGCAAGATATTTACCAAACAATAGAGGAATCTGACCCTACAGGACTGCAGTAGAAGATAAAAAGGAGCAACTTATATTAGCCTGACCTAAATCCAACTTGGATCCATTATTTAAAATAGATATCATTGGGTTTTTCCATTTCTGAGTATGTTTGATACATTTGTGAGCAGTCATAAAAAAATCTTGTTAGAAATAAAGTTTCATTAGCATTAATAATTAAAGCATAGTGCTTTGTATATTACATATGTATTGTAAAAGACTGTAGGTAGGTCTATCCATTAAAGTGACCACTGAATGTAAATCACACATTTGTAATGAGTTGCTAGTGTACAAAGAGTTCTAGTGCTAGTGTTAAAGAGCACATATGACTCATCAGGTACTTCAGGTTGGGCTGGATAAATAGCTTGTTTGCCATTCAGTAGTTTTGTGTCATTCTAGATAAATCTCATCAAAAGTACATTTTGTCACAAATACCAGTGCACCTATAAAAATCTGAATATTGATTAAAAAGTTATATAAATTCAAAAACATTAACCATCACAACTTCACATTAGAAAAGGTTGGGACAGTAGAGAAAATGCACAAAATTTAAATTTGTTAATATACATCCATTTCTGCGATTCAGACCTGCAGCCATTCATTTAGGGCTAGTAATGCTGTAAATAACAATAGTAATGCGATTTCAAACAAGTGATGCCAGCACATGATAGTAATCAACATTTAGCACAAAAAAAATGGCAAAAAAGGCTTTGAGGAATATATATATATGAAATGGATGCCAAGTGCTCCAGACCAGAGACAAAAAGTACCATCCAGGCTGTTACTAGCAACAAGTCCAAAAGTCGAGGTATGCCATGGTATGGAGTGTCCGTACTCTTTGCAAAGGTTAGTTATACTTTTGAAAAGTACAAGGTTTTATGCTGCCCTTTAAGACATCTTTTCCAGGGACATTCACGCATTTTTCAACAAGACAATACAAAACCACATGCTGCACACAAAGGCATGACTGCAGAAGAAGATGGCCTTCTTTCCTTCCTGACAATTTTGAAAATAACACCTGAAACACTGCTGTGAGAAGGAATGGCAACATTACAGTGTTAAAAATGTCACAACTGTTTTGCAGGAATGGATGTACTGTATATTAACTAATGAAATGACCAGACAAGACATTAAATACAGGTATCTTTGTTTCATACTGTGCAATAAATTAAGTCAAAAATAAAATGTAAGATTTTTAAAGCATTTTCACAATGTCCCAAGATGTTTCTGTGACATACAGCATTTTTTATGTTAAAAAAAGTTTTTAAATGTCACTAAGTGTAATTAATATAAAATATGACAATTTATCTTTTTGAATAAAATTAGATTCGATTCAACTTTGTCATTGCACATGTCATAAGTACAAAGCAACAAAATATATAGCATCTAACCAGAAGTGCATTAGTAGTGGATTAATACCTATGGTACAGGATATACAGGTTATAAAAATAAGCTACGACTATGAATTAAAGATTGTTACAAGTGGATCCAGGTATGTACAGATTATAACACTACAGCTCTAATATACAGATAAGACTATGCTAGAGATGGTATGATACAGTTTTTGGGTATGTACCGGTACAGATTATAATACTATGACTATGATACAGATGATATGATATAGTTCAGGTATGTACAGATTATATGTATAAATAAACAATACAAAGGTACAGTATGAAATAAATATATGTATAATTGATGGAATAAAGTTATTACAGGATGATGTTTATTAACAGTATGTACAGTGTGGTAAAGTGAAAAAGTCCAGACCATTTACTTCTCGAGGGGATGTAGGAATAGGGGCCTAGGGCCTTGAGGAGCAGAGTTCAGCAGTAAGACAGCGGTGGGGAAAAAGCTATTCCTGAACCTTGTGGTTTTTGTCCGTAGACTCCTGCAGCACCTCCCAGAGGGTAGGAGGGTAAACAGTCCGTTTGCTGGATGGTAGGAGTCTTTGACCATGTGTGTTGCTCTTCTAAGACAACGCTTCTTGTAGATGTTCTCAATGGCAGGGAGTGAGGCTCCGGCAATGCACTGGGCGGTTTTCACCACCCTCTGTATCGCCTTCCTGTCCGAGACAGAGCAGTTCCCGTACCAGACTGTATTACAGTTGGTTAAGATGCTCTTTGTGGTGCATCGGTAGAAGTTCACCAGGATGTCTGAGGAGAGGTGGGATTTTTTTCCTCAGAGTCCTCAAAAAGAAGAGGCGCTGGTGAGCCTTCCTGATAAGGTTGGAGCAGTTGGTTGTCCAGGAGAGGTCCTGCGAGATGAGGATCCCCTGAAATTTAAAATTGGTCACACGCTCTACTGTCACACCATTGATGTGAATGGGTAGATGAGTGACAGCATTCTTCCTGAAGTCCACAATGAGCTCTTTGGTTTTGGATGTGTTGAGAGGCAGGTTGTTGTCCTTGCACCACACAGCCAGGTGATCCACCTCCTCCCTGTAGGCTGACTCATCGTTGTTCTTGATGAGGCCAATCACTGTGGTGTTGTCTGCGAACTTGATGATGGTGTTGGAGTCATGTTTAGGTCCACAGTCATGGGTGAAGAGGGAGTAGAGGAAGGGACTCAGCACACAGCCTTGAGGTACACTACAAAAAAATCATCTCACAAAAACTAGAAAAAATATATATATAACAAGACATAAATCCTTGTATTAAGCAAAAAAATCTGCCAATAGTTAGATTTCTTAAAATAAGCAACAATATCTAGGTAACTGCATTATACTTTGTCTTAAAACTATTTAAAAATATGTAAATTGAGCATTTTAATATTAATATAAGCCTTTATATTTCAGTTTCAGTGTATAAAAATAAGACATATGGACTTAAATAAGGGTATTTCTCTTATCCTTGTCTTTGTAACAAGCAAAAAAAATACAAATTACAGTCAATTTTGCATTTTTTATTGAACAAAATGTTTCAAAGTTAAAAACTGATCAGACTGAGAGTACCAAATCAAACACTGAAGTACTAGTAATGCTCTGTAGTTCTTATGAAAATAAATAAAAACAAACCATGTTTAATGCAGTATAAACTTTAGGACCACGACTATTATACAAGTAGGAACCGAATTACACAGTTGTCTACAACACGTACACACACACACACACACTGCAAAAAATAAAATCTTAACAAGGAAGAAAATCTTGAAAATCAGCAATAGGTCTTGTTTTTTTTTCATCTAAGAATAACTGACTTGTATGTGTTAGATAATTACTCAAGTTTATAGAAACTTTGTCTAGGATTATCTTATTAAAATTAGTTTTCTAGTTTTAAGGATTTTCTAAAATGAAATAAGAAATTTATTTTCTATTACTGAAAGTTTTTCAAAGCTCTCCGGTGTCAAAAAAGAATTTCAAGACAAACTTACTTAATTTAAGAATACATTGTTCTAAAAACTAGACATGACTAGAAATACAAGATTTAATATATTTTCCAATACAACTGATGACACTTTATGTGACAAAGGATTTTATTGTGATTATTTTGTTTGCAATTGTGGTAGAGTGCATTGTTTCGATGGTGCTGGTCAAAAATTTTAATATCATGAAAAATTTTATTTATTTCAGTAATTCCATTCAAAACGTGAAACTTGTATATTATATTTATTCATTATACACAAACTAATATATTTCAAATGTTTATTTCTTTTAATTTTGATGATTATAACAGACAACTAATGAAAATCCCAAATTCAGTATCTCAGATAATTAGAATATTATGAAAAGGTTTAATATTGAAGACACCTGGTGCCACACTCTATTCAGCTAATTAGCTCAAAACAGCTGGGCTTTTGGTCTCTGAGTCTAGTTCTCTAGTCTACACAATCAGGGGAAAGACTGTTGACTTGACAGTTGTCCAAAAAATGTCCATTGACACCTTGCACAAGGAGGGCAAGACACAAAATGTCATTGTTAAAAAGGCTGGCTGTTCACAGAGCTCTGTGTCCAAGAGGTGAAGGGAAGGAAAAAAAAGATGTGGTAGAAAAAAGTGTACAAGCAATAGCCACACCTTTTAGAGGATTGTGAAACAAAACCCATTCAAAATGTGGGGGAGATTCACAAAGAGTGGACTTCATGAACCACCACACGTATGCAAGACATGGATTTCAGGTGTCTCATTCCTTGTGTCAAGCCACTCTTGAACAAGAGACAGTGTCAGAAGTGTCTCACCTGGGCTAAAGACAAAAAGGACAGGACTGCTGCCGAGTAGTTCAAAGTTATGTTCTCTGATAAAAGTTAATTTTTCATTTCCTTTAGAATCAAGGTGCAAAATCTGGAGGAAGAGAGGAGAGGTACAGAATCCACATTGCTTGAGGTCCAGTGTAGTTTCCACAGTCAGTGGTGGTTTGGGGTGCCATTTTATCTGCTGGTGTTGGTCCATTGTGTTTTCTGAGGTCCAAACTCAACATAGCCATCTACCAGGAAGTTTTAGAGCACTTTGTGCTTCCTGCTGCTGACCAACTTTATGGAGATGCAGATTTAATTTTTCAACAGGACTTGATTTACTTGGTTTAAGGACCATGGTTTCCCTGTTCTTAATTGGCCAGCAAACTCACCTAACCTTAAACACATAGAAAATCTATGGGGTATTGTGAAGAGGAAGATGTGATACACCAGACCCAACAGTTCAGAAGAGCTGCAGGCCACTTTCAGAGCAACCTGCTTTCATGACACCTGAGCAGTGCCACAGACTGATCGACTCCATGCCTTGCTGCACTGCTGCAGTAATCCAGGCCAAAGGAGACCCAACTAAATACTGAGAGTACATGCTCATACTTTTCATCTTCATACTTTTCAGGTGGCCAACATTTCTAAAAATGCATTGGTCTTAACTAATATTCTAATTTTCTGAGGTACTAAATTTGGGATTTTCATTAGTTGTATTTATAATAATCAAAATGAAAAGAATTAAACATTTGAAATATTTCAGTTTGTGTGAACTTTTTCATAATATTCTAATTGTATGACCTGTATAACAGAGCAAAACATTATTACAACAGTCTAAAATCATTCTGTATAAACAGATCATTTTTAAATGTATAATCTGATTACAAACATTGACTGGCCACTTCATTAAAAACTATGCTCGTTTTTTCAGCTCCTCTGAACATGCAGGAAAACTCAATGCTCAGGACCCCACAGGTCCACCACAGAGCAGATATCATTATTAATATTAATAATATTAATATGTATTACCTTATTATATGTATTACAGTCTTAAATTAGAAAGACTTTAAAATCATTGTTTTGTTTATTTAAACTCCATATTGAGTGTAAACTGCATTAAAGGATTCTATTTTTAAGATTTTTTTTCTTGTTTCAAGAAATTTTAAGACAATTTTGCTTGATTCAAGTATTTTTTTTCTTATTTTTTAATACATATGTTTTATAGTGTATTGAGTGTAGTGCAATAAAGCCAGGTTGTGGCCTGTTAGTAAGTCTCTGGTCTTGTAACCCGAAGGTTGCATGTCAGGTCATGACAGAAGTGCTACTGAGCAAGTCACGTAAGCCTCGATTGTAAATCGCTCTGGATAAGAGTATCTGCTAAATGCCTCAAATGTAAATGATTGTATTTTAAAATAAATAAATAACCAAATGATGTTTTATAAAAATGCTTAAAACAAGATTAATATGCTAGTTTTAATATATTTGATCAAGTAAGTTTTGCTTAAATCTAGTTATAATGCCTTATATTGATCATTTTTTACAGGTTTTTGAGAGTACAAGATAAATTACAGTGCTAGATTCTTTTTCTTGTTTCAAGAAATCTTAGCGAGATACATTTTCCCACTATACTAGCAGATAATTTTGCTTGATTCAACTATTCTTTTTCTTATTTTGTTTTTTTCTTATTTTTTAACAGACATTTTTTTCCAGTGCGCACACACACTGCAAAAAAACCTAAATCTTAGCAAGTAAAATGTGCATATATTACACTTTGTATTTTAAAAAATCTTACTAAGCAAAATTTGCTTACCCCATTGGGAGGTGGGTAATATAAGGATTTATGTCTAGTTTTATTATTTTTTTTTTTCTAGTTTTTGTGAGGTGCTTTTTGCAGTGTAATACACACACACACAGTTGCAAGAAAGTGTATGTGAACCGTTTGGGATTAGTTCCATTTCTGTATAAATCCATTCCAAAACATGTAGAAAACAGTTAAAAATGTTTAGCTATTTTCACTTTAAACGTTCAAAACACAACAATGCTGAAAGCTTGAACACAAGAAATCACACTACACAAGCTCGTAAGTGAAATCATCTTAACACTAGTAAATACATGTCACATGATCTTGTATTATAGTCATTTTGTTTACCTGTTTTAAGAAATTTTATAAGGTGAAATTGTCTGGTTCCAGTGAAAGACAGTTATTTTTTATTATTATTATTAAGCCTTCATTCCTAAGAGGAACATAGGCCACTGACGAATACTCTCCATGAAGACCTGTTCTGAGCTAATTTCTCTACTTCTTGCAGGTGTGGCCACTCTTCTCCAAGTGTTTTTAGGTCTCCCTCTTCCTTGTTTACCTTGGGGATTCCAGTGCAGTGCCTGTCTAGTGATGTTGTTCTTTGGCTTCCAGAGAGTGTGACCATTCCACTTCCACTTCCTTTTCCTTATTTCCTTCTGTTCTTCTGTGAAGTTCTTCGTTTTGAATTTTGTCTGGCCATCTGAGTTTGAGTATTCTTCGGAGGCACTTGTTTACAAAGACCTGTAGTTTGTGGATTAGATGTTTGGTTATTTTCCAGGTCTCTGACCCATACAGTAATACTGATTTGACTTTGGTGTTAAATTGTCATATTTTGGTCTTGGTGGAGATCTTCCCTTCTCACCAGAACTTCTCAAGCATGATAAATTCAGTTCTTACCTTGCCGATGCACGCCACAACATCTCTCTCTGTTCGTCCAGTAGCATCCACAATAACATTGGACTTCTTCAATCTCTACCTTCTTCACTCTTAGTGGGGCCTGGTTTGTTGTGTTGGCTTTAAGTAGCTTAGTTTTCTTAGTATAGATTTTTAGGTCAGTTTGTTCCGAAAGCTCTGCCAGCTGATCTGTCTTTTCTTGCATCTGTGTGTGCTTGTGCGAGAGTAGTGAGATGTCATCTGTAAAGTCTAAGTCATCTAGTTGCTGAAATGGGGTCCATTGAATACCGTTTCGCCTTCCTTCTGTGGTATTTTTCATAATCCAGTCTACTGCCAGCAAGAATAAAAAATGGTGACAGCAGACAACCCTGTCTCACCCCTGTTGTTATTGGGAATGCCTCAGACACTTGACCTTCATGTACTACCCTGCCCTGCATCCCAGTATAGGTGTTAAGTTGACAATTTTTTCCAGGATGCCGTAACGCCTCATCAGCTGCCACAAGACCTCTCTGTTAAGACTGTCAAAAGCTTTTGTATAGTCAATAAAGATTACATGTAGTGGTGAATTGTATTCTTGTGACTGTTCTATAATGATCCTAAGGGTTGCAATTTGATCTGTGCATGATATTTTGCCACAGAAACCTGCCTGATGGTCCCTTAGGGTACGATCAACTGCTGCCTTTAGCCTGTTGAGGATGATTTTGTTGATGATTTTGCCAGTTGTTGAGAGGAGCATGATCCCTCTGTAGTTGTCACAATTGCTTAAGTCTCCCTTCTTAGGTAGCTTTATAATATGCCCCCTTTTCTAATCTTTTGGAATATCTTCTTCCTCCCAGATCTTCTTTATAAGTTTATGTAACATATCCGTAGATGTGGCCAGATCTGCCTGGAATGTTATCTGGTCCTGGGGCTTTGTTGTTCTTGAGATCTTTGATAGCTTTATCTACTTCTGCTTTGGATGGTCTGTTGCAGTTAACCTGAAGTGGACTTTCTGCTGGTGGTATTACAGCTCTGTTCACAGGTTGAGGTTGATTCAGCAATGTATTAAAATGCTCTGCCCATCTCTTTAGTTGGTCTACTTTAGTGATGGTATTTCCTTTTGAATCCCTTACTGGTTGGCTTGGTATATGCCTTTTCCCAGCCAGTTCTCTGGTTGTGTCATAAAGGGCCTTCATGTTGTACCTTTCTGATGGTATTTCCTTTTGAATCTTTTACTGGTTGGCTTGGTATATGCCTTTTCCCAGCCAGTTCTCTGGTTGTGTCATAAAGGGCCTTCATGTTGTTCCTTTCTGATGCTTCCTCTGCAACTGTGGCTATTCTCTCAACATACAACCTCTTATCTTTCCTGATGCTGTTCTTTGCCTCCATGTTTTCTCTACTGTACTCTAGTGCTGCTTTTTGCTTTGCTGCCCTGGTCTTACTGCTGTTGAGCACCCCTTTCTTTTTTTCTGGTCTCAGGTTTTTGTAGGGTTGCTGTGCTAAACCACACCTGGTGTTTCCCTTTTTTAGACCTATTGTCTTATTGCATGCTGCCTGCCATGTGTCTTTTAAGTGCTGCCATTCTTCATCTACACTCAGAAATTATAGCTCATCTTCTAGTAGCACTTTGTATCAGTTGCTTAGTTCTTGTTGGTATTCTATCTGCTTGTCAGTGCTGATAAGTTGTGTGACATCGTACCTGGTGCTGTTGGTTATATTGTTCTTACACTTTTTTAGTTTGAGCCTCATCTTTGCAACTACCAGGTGATGGTCCGTAGCTGTGTCCACTCCCCTCTTTACTCGGACATCCTCCAGTATTCTTCTAAATCTCTGGTTTATTCCAATATGGTATATCTGGTTTTCTGTGTGCATATCTGGTGAGATCCATGTAGCCTTGTGTATTGGTTTGTGTGGGAAGATGGTACCTCCAATCACAATGTTGTGTTCAGCGCATTGGTCAGCAAACATTGTTGCATTCTCGTTCCTTTTACCAAGTCCATGCTTACTCATTACTTGTTGTTATTCCTCATTCTCGTTTCCTAATTTAGCATTCTTGTCTCCCATCAGGATGTTAACATCTTTCTTACTTTGTTCTCTCAAGATTGTGTAAAGCATCTGGTAAAATTCCTCTTTCTTGCTCTCCTCTGTGCGTAGCACTGGATGATATTGAGTGCAATGCGGCGGTTGCTTGTTCTAAATCTAGCTGTCATGATTCTAGAATTGATTGGATCCCATCCTAGTAATGACTTGTACACTTCTCTTGATAGCATGAGGGCTACTCCTTCTGTGTGGTGTACATTTTCATTGGCATGTCCAGAATAGATGATGGTTTTGCCTGATGATAGTCTGGCTTCTCCTGCTTGTGTCCATCTTGTCTCTGCTAAACCTAGGATCCTAAGGTTATATGTTCTCATTTCTTTTGCAATAGTATCTGCTTTACCTGGAGTGTACATGGTCCATGGTTTGATGGTAGATTTAGGAGTAAGAAGTTTCCACTGCATGGCTTTCTCTTGGCTTTCACCACATAGCTTCATATCCCTTTTTTGCGAAGATCTTCCTCCTCACAAGTCTATTGTTGAAGTTTTTGTCAGTGTTTCTGTAACCAGCATTATGACCCTGAGCAGGGGGTTGGCCTATCCAGGGACCCTAGATTTTATTTGTAGAGGCATCTAGGTGCTGCCTCTCTCCATGCGGAGTTTCAGAAGGTTTTCAACCTTCATACGCCCTTTGCCATTGTGACCCAAAATGGTCATCATCTGCCGGGGTGTTGATCACCCCACTATTTACCCATAGCTGGAGCAGGATCATCTTGGAGAAAGCAAGAGAAAGGAATCAGGAACTGTATTTCTGTTTTATTGATTTCACAAAGGCATTCGACATGGTACAACATGACC